>JAOCNB020042426.1:0-13184 GCA_026546465.2 Palythoa caribaeorum | reverse complement strand
GTTTGAACTTCAAACGATTGAGAATCACCGTTTGTAAAAATCTCTTCGCTACTTATAACCTCCATATTTATTTCTGAGTTTTGATGTTAGGTTCGAGTTTTTAGATAACTGTCGAGCAGCTTAAAACAACAACAGTTCCATAATTTGACTACCGAAGCGAAACACAAAGGCATTTACGACTTATAAACGACATCTGTCTTTGTAATTTGTTAGAGTACAAACACAACTTGAACTTCAAAAGAAGAGAAGTGTGGACGCCGATTAATTGAGAATCACCGTTTGTAAAAATCTCTTCGCTACCTATAACCTCCATATTTATGAAACTTAGGTAAAGAGAAACAAAACAAAGCAATCATAATTTCTTTAAACTTCACCTTTAATTTGTTCCGTGTTATAAACTCTACCGCAACAAGTTCAGTCTTTTCGAAGTAGGTCAAGGAAGACATTTCAGTAATCGGAGTTCATCTGATGTGACTTAATCCGGCTTGCGTTTAAGTTATTTTTTTCGCTGTTCAGTGTTTTCGTTAACTGAATCACGAAGCTTTTATACAGAGTACCAATTCATCTTCAAAGAAAAACAAGTAGAGAAAATGAAATCCCACATGCATAACCGGCACCAACGCTAGCTTAATATATATAAATTTGAGCACAGAACTTGAATGACGTAAGTGCAAACGAAGAACTCTAGCAACCTCGTTCCCAGGGTTCTCTGAGTCTGGATACGGGGATGGAACTGTAGTTCGTTTTCATGCCACAAATTAAAAATTCAGCGCGTCGTCAAAATCCTGATATGGACCTGCTAACCATATATATAGTCTTGCGCAAGAATTGCAATTTCTCGCGGAGAAGAAAAAAAAATGGAAGGTATTTTAGAACTGGGTTTGCCCACAGGCAACCCAGTAATAAAAGAATCAGTTTATTTCAAATTCATCTAAAAATATTTATTATTATTATTATTATTATTATTATTACTATTTCAAAATGTCTTGATATTAGCAGTAAAGAAATAACTTGAAAAAACACAACAACGTTTTTAAAGACATGTTTCGGTATGCTTATGCCATCATCAGTTTAATTATTTCATTCATTTAATAAAACTGATGATGGCATAAGCATGCCGAAACATGTCTTTAAAAAACGTTGTTGTGTTTTTTCAAGTTATTATTACTATTACTGAAAAACAGCTAACCATTACAGAATTTGATATATACCAACCTGCTAGATATAAACGCGATCTCCACAACTCCAATGCAGACACGTTCAAAAAAGCCCGGTCCACTTTTGAGGAGGTAAGAGTCAGCAAAGCGTAGTCGTATCTCAGCTTATTCCGCCGCCATCCATTAGGAATGTTAATCTTTCTTACGGAATACCAGATCGGGGAACTGCCGTCCCGAACGAATCCAACACGCACACTGTTGACCGCTTTCCTATAAACACAGTGGGCAGCAGTAAGCACGTGACGAGGGCTGATCAGGGTCCCTGTGCAGGTCCAAGTACAAGAGCTGCCGCAAGAAACTCGAGCAATTGCTGAATAGGGAGCATTTTGGGCCTCTGTTGAGTCGACCTGCTTTCGATTGTCTGGGCCAATTATCCGTCGCTTCTGAAGCTTAGACGATCTGAAGTAAAATGTGAAAAATACTAAGTTGCAAATTGTTTTATATTTAAATGTAAGGTGACAAAACTACTGTTGTTGTTGTTGTTGTTATTATTACTGTCAAAGCTTCCAAGACCAACTTTTTTACGGTTAGAATTTTTAATTGAAATGTATAAAATGATGTTTTTTTAGCCGAGTCAATTGATGAGAAACATAAAAAAGTGTAGTTGGCCTAAAGATTTTTTAGATCGTGTTCTGTCATGTCTCTTGTTAGCCGCAAGTATTACCAACACCACTTAAAAAGATCCCATTTAGTGGCTGACGTGCGATTAATTTAAAAAAAATACTGCGAGTTTGCTGATTACACGCTGAAGATATAGAAAATGGTCGTTAGTTATAAATAAGTTCAAAAATACTGGCGTCTGATTTTAAAATAATTTCTTTCAAATTTTTCTTTCATCGGTAAAACTGAATTAGTAGTTCAAAAGTACTCAAAATGTCATTGTCACTTTGCTTGCTTATTTTTTTTCACTGAAAATTTGTAATGCTGACTGAAGAGTTAAGCTGCTCCTCTGAGCTTTTTGTAATTGCCATGTTTCTTACATGTAGTGTCTCAAACAGAAAAAACCTTGAAAAACAGGAAAAAAAAATTACCCAATCAGATTACATCAACCCGGAGTGTTTGTGCGCGTAAACTGGGTACTAGCCTGTAAAATCCCGGCCATTTTGAATTGTCGAAATCTGAACATGCAAGTATTTTGGATAATTACGCATGAAGAAAGTAATGCTGAGATTTACCGATGAATTTTCCCAGTAAAGAAAATGAGGCTTTTGAAGCATTTGATAGAAACCGAAGTAAGTGGACAAGGAATTGGATTGTCAAGAGAGTTATTCAAGCGCCCCATTCAAGGTATTGCCGTGACTATTGTATTTTGTATGTCAATGTATTAAAACATGTAAATAAGTAAGCGATTCCTTGAGCTGAAAGACAGTTTTGAATTTCACAACAATACTGTCAATAGTGTTTTATATATCAATTATAAAAACCTGATCTTGCATGGTTGTACATAGAGACTGCTTTTTACACTACCTTTCTCCTCTGCGAGGAACTGTACTTGGTAATTTGACATTCTCGTGAATTTCTGAGTTAAAGTTTATCTCTTTATCAGAATCTGTCTTGAATTTTCTAACTTTAACCACGGTAAATGTGCGGCTGCCGTTAGACCAAATCGTTTCGTAGCTCAGATCCTTGTCACCCCCTACTCTTCCAATAAGAGCTGATACCCTTGAAAAAGAAAATAAAAATTCATTCGATGATTCGAACTATAATAAGTGGGTATAGTAAAATTTATGCTAGTCAGGCTTTACAAACTAAAATCGGTTTGTCAGATCAAGGAAAAATCATTGAAATTAACCCAATGGATATTGACGAAAATGCTGCATGTTGTAGTAAAAAGCTTCTCAAGAAGATTGAAATTTTGACACAAAACAGCTCACCCGATTTCTGGATTATTTCATGTTGCATTTATTTTAAGTTTAACCCTTCTTTTTTAATTAAAAACAGCTGAAGTATTGCTGATCGATTTTTTTTTGCTTTAAATTTTACAATACATTGCTGAAGTCATATTTTTTGCAGTCGGATTCACTGTTTTATAAGCCTGACAGAAAACTATTTAGCAGAAAATAAAAATTTAGAAAATTTAATATGTTTCCTTTTTAATTCTAGTAAACAAAACATGTGTAGAATAGAAAAAAATCAACATTGTAGAATTCGCCAACTTAAAAAAACATCTAAAATATAGCCGAACTAATGTTTATTTGAAAGAATGCTAATATATTTTATGGATTAGAATGCTAATATATTATATTTTAACCGGAACTATTAAATTTAAAGTGTGATGTAACAGCCAACAAAACAATACCTATCGTAATTCCCTTTAAAGATCGGAAATCTGCAATAGTGCGAAAACAGCTAAAATATCTTAGCGCAAAAAATCGGAAGTGTAGAGTTATCAGTTATTACCAATGTTCACGAGTCTCAATATTGAAAACCAACTAAAACATCGGGAAACAAAGCCTCGGTTAGTGAATCAACAGCGTGTAGTTTATGATTTTAAATGTGATCTGTGTGATACAGTTTATTTAGTTACACCTTTCGTCATTTGCGGATGGAGGAACATAAGTCATCGGCGATTAGTATAGCCCTCTCTTGATTACCAAAAATGCCCTCGATTAAGTAAAAATACCCTCTCTCTCAACCAATCAGCGCTCAGTAATTTTGCCCTTTATTGATAATCAGTTAAACACGTGGTAATATCATGGTATTAGAAACTCAGACATTCAATCTATGTTTAAAGTATTGAAGAAATGCACTGGAAAACTCGAACGTTTAATTTATGAAATGCTGTTTATCAGAGATGTAAAACCTAAACACACAATCTGATTCAATTCGTGCTAATAAGTTAACAATAGCCCTTATTGCACCAACTTTTTCTTTTTTGTCTTTTAAAACATCTATTGTTGTCACTTAAGAACTGAATTTTTCACCGAGTTAAGATCTAGAATTTTCGTAGCTCCTTGAAAATGGAACCATGGTGGTTCCGAAATGTCGGTTATTTTGCGTAATTTTTATTTGAAATTCATTTTTCAAGTTCGTTTTAATAAGAATGCTAATATAATAAGTTTTTTCGGTGACGGTGAGCAGCGATGTTTACGACTGGCGCGATCATCTAATGGCCATCACTGTTCACGGTTTCACTTCGGGCCCAGTTTCTCAAGAACGCGATAAGTGCTAACCCAGGGTTAATTATTAATCCATGTGCCTGTTTCCTACCTTCCATACCTTGTTTTGGGCTGGAATTTTTTTAAAAGGTTGACATGTTTATTTTCTTGTTAAACATTTGAACAGTAATTTGTAAACATCACAAAGCTTTACCTATTACAAAATTACTCTTTGAATTTTGTCTGGTTAACTTAATCGGGTCCGGAAAAATGATGTTTTTTGTTTGGCCTTATTCAGTTAAATATTTATGTCAACGGAAAACTGCAAAGTAAAACAAAATTTGAAAATCACAAAAGCAGGCTTAGGTTTTTTAAAAAATTTTATCCAGTCGGTATAAATACAAACCTTAAATTTTTTCCATGGTATGATTTCGTTGGTAATTTTAGCGTCAGGAGATCTTCTATGTCCATCCTTTCTTCATGCGCTGCTGTTTTTACCAAGCAGTAACTAAAACAAACAAAATTACATCAAAACGAGGAGCTTTTTAAAGCAGAGCCCCAGAGGTGTTACCGGTGATAGTTCTTATAAAGGTACAACACATTATTTTACACAGTGTGACACACATATTAATTAGTTAAACAATATTCAAAGCAAATAAATTGTGCGGGAGAGAATGATTACTCAAATTAACTACACGCGAATTTTTTTTATTAAGAAGCAGTAAATCTGGCCAAGGCTCCTTGTTCGTAGGTTTTGGCAGAAATTGGTTTTTAATTGTTCCTAGATTTTTCGTATTTTTACATCGTTAATACGGGCGATAATATAAATGCCTTCGGACTCCGAAAGATTTTAATAATTTTACGCCCTGTTCGCTAGGTGTTTCCTTCAAAAACCTGCACAGCTGCAATAAGCCGCGCTTTGCTCTGTGAATAAAAATAAATCGTTTAGCCTTGCCTCGATTTGTTCGTAAATTTGGGTAAATTTGAGTCTTGTTGTTCTTGTAAAATTGCTTTCACAAAACACTACGTGTTTACGTGTTTACAATTAAACTATGTAAAATTTAAATAACAAATCAGTGCTGGAAAATAACAACCGCCCGCTCGCCAATAGCGAGTAATTTTTACCTCGAGAAAAGGCCGAACGATGTTTGTGACACCTGTACGCGGACTTCAATTTCCTATCATAGGAGGTTTCAAACCTTCAATAAATTTTGGTATAAGTTTTAGCTCTGGCCCATGCATTCAAATTATTCTGTGATAGTTTAGGCGCTTCCGGTGAACGATGTTGGTTTCGCTCAAACAATCAAACTTGTTCAGTCTATGCACACCAGCGCGAGCGATTCGTTCTTTTTTTGTTTAACGGAAGGCTCGTGTTTTATGAGACTATAAAACATAGAAAAAGCGTGTTTTACTGTTTTTCGGTACTCGCGGCGTGTGGAATCTATATTGTAAAGCAAATTAAGAAGACTAAATGGTGTGTTAGACTGTAATAAAACACTTCGGATATTTCAGAACACTCGAGAAATGTAATAGAGAAATGATTCTACATTTGCCTCGTGTTCTGAAATGCCCGTCGTGTTCACAGTTTAATAGAAGGCTCAGGCTTTATTTGTTAAACAAAGCAGCTATGATAACACAGGAGATGCTAAGAATAACAAATTTTGAACTATTTTTAAAAAAACCCAGCTTCATGTTTTTTTTTTTTCAAAAATAGTTCAAAATGTGTTATTTTTAGGAAGATTTTGAGCTACACGTACGCTATACAGGACGTCTCTTCACAAAGCCGGTTTTTTTGTCCGATTTCGATGTTTTTCCGTTTGCCATATTATCAAAACTTAAATTCACTTTAAACAAAAAGACGTGTAGGCGTTTGAATCAAACCTTTCTCCCAAAAACGTTGTGCCCCATTTTCAAAGTCAAAGTTTTTATCTTTTTTATCTCGATGAAGTTTTGATTTACTGGCTTTCAAATGGAATATTTCCGCTTGGCTAATATTTCGTGTTTAGTTTTCCCAAAAAGGTGTTACTTTGTTATAGGGACCGGTCATTGTTTATGCCGGTGTTGCGACAGAAGAGTAAAGATTTTTTCCCAAATTTTGGTCTAACCAACCCTTACTTGTAACAAAACTTTCGTTTTACCCAATCAGGTGTTGAGAATTTTGCTTTTACTGAAACTAGCAACTAAATCCCGATTTTCAACTATCACAAGAATCTATAAAGTCAGTCTTCTCAACTCGTTTTTCGTAGACCATCTTTCTAAAGGTTATATTTTTCTGTATTCACCCTCAAGCAAGGCTAATTTATTCGTCCTATACATTTTCTCTTCATCCCGAACCCCGGCAAGAAATAATGATCACTTAGATTTGGACCCTTATTTTATCACTATCTATTGCAAATGCTGTATTTTGATTGGCTACCGCGTGAGATCCAACATGGCGTCTAAAGTTCCTGATATTGAATCGTTGCTGAAGAAGTTTGTAATTGACAAACGCGTAATGAAAAATCAATTTGAAGTATTAATTTAACAGGTTTTTAAAACTCCATAGACTATACCAAACTTGTACACCTGCATGCGAAATTGTTTATTATTAACAGTTTGAATAAGTTAAAACTTTACTTATCAAAAATTGTCGTTGTTCTTTTGTTTATTCTGCAGAGATTTTTACTGAAACGATTGAAATACTCGCTCTCAATTTCTACCAGCAATAGAATGACCTGGGCTTCACCCTTGTCTTTCTCTCAGCCGAAATAAATTGCGAGCCCGTATACTAATTGTTAATTATACAATGATGAAATAAATAGTGTTAAGTCATAAGCTGCAACGACAAATCGTAACGACATAATTCTAAGAAACACTTGGGGGTTCTAAGAAAGTCCTTTGGTCTGTAAAATAAAGGAGGCAGGGAGATAGGACTTTGATTCACGTCAGAAATAGAGGGAATCTAGCCATTTGGTGATTACTCATTAAAACAATATAACTGTTTGCGTTTGCTCAGGGAGCGCTTCATCTATTTATATTTAAAATATACTGAAGAAAATACCTGAAGTTGAGACGAAATGACAATAAGACCATTAAGGTGACTGCAGTGGCACAGATCTCCATCTTCTTCGAGCTTTTGTTGGATGTGTATCACACGCTCCAGGATTTATAACGTCTGTGAAAAACGTGAATTCATAATATTGCGACACCTTGGTGGGATTATTCATCATGAGACACATAGAATTTTACATAATTAGGGAAGGAAAATGCCTTTTACATCTGCTGGATTCTCAAAGGAAGCGTTAATGATCATTTAAAAAGAACTATTCTAATCAGTTCTAGAAATTATATATTTAGCTCCGGAATTGTGTGGGATAAACCAGCTTCGTTCCTCTCACATTGCCTAGCCATACCGGCATTCATCGAGTCGTCAACCCACTCAAGGGCCAATGATATATAAGTAACTGAAAATCGTATCTTTAATTTAAGAACATAAAGTATCCGTATAAAAGCTTAAACATTAAACTAAAAATGTTGTATCATTTCCTCTATATCACCTTTTTAGGCTTTCTGGTTTAAATTGTTTCAAAGTTTAATCCTGTAATTTGATTGGTCAATGTACTCGATATATGTTGAGTATTAGTGAACTAACTACTAGATAATGGCTTCCTTATAGTATATATTGAACGATAAGTAACGATTGACAAAAAAGAGTCCGGCGTTTTTAAGAGACTCTCATTTTTTGCTTTATTTATTAAGATATATTTATTAAAATAAGCAATAAACGAAATCGCTAATTGTTTTTTGCTCCACTTCTAGTTGTCTGTAAATAATACTTGGCATTAAGCTCTCTGCTAAGTTCTTGTTGTAAACCAAAAACGATATGCAACTTTATTGTATTTACCGTATTTTCATTTGTATCTTTCCTTTTTTGCATCAAAATCAGTATAAACTTGTAAAACCTAATATTTGCAAAACTGATCTAAGTAAACATTGACAAGCGGTATATCTTCCATTTCTATTGATCAAAAATTCAAATTACCATTTAAGGAATAGTTTTATATAAACAGGAACGTTATATGCCCCGTGATCGTGAAAAACCAAAACTTTTTATTTTTCCTTTTCTAAAACTTCTGAAACTTGGATGATTTTAATGACATACAGCACAGAAAACTCTTACGTCGACAAGTTTTCTTCTGGTCTCGAAGTTTCGACATCTTTTGTGATAAATTTTTGTTATTTACGCTGTTGATGTTATCTCCGTTGAATATCGAAACATGTGGTCATGAACTCAATCAACAAACCAATAGAAAAGTCATCAATTTAATGTGTTTGTAATAACATAAAACTTTTAAAATTCCTTTTATAGGCACCTTTATTAGCAATTTATCCTCACAGTTGTATCTGTAGATTTTTGATTTTATAGTTTAGGTCAGATATAACCTGTTTTCCGCTGCCTTTCGCCGCGGTAAATTGTTCCATCGTGTGTGACCGGCTTTCCCAAGTTAACTTCACCGCCATAAATTCCATGGATACAGCAAAAATAACAAAAGCATTCTCATGACAAATACCGAGGTACCGAGCAAGATTTTCGAAGAACCGAAGATAAGGAAAGGTCATCACCACTAATTTTTTTTTTTTGGTCGTCCGACAACCCAAATTAAAGCTTTTGAAATTTGCAAAAAACATTTTATGACCTGCATCATAAATGACATAATCATCGCGCACTAATCTTGCAAGTCTGCGAGAGCGGGAAGTGGACGTATAACTGCCACCATGGAGAAATATGTAAATAATGCAATGTAAAATCAAAATGTAAACTGTTTACAATTTTAGACAGAAAAACATTAAAAATAAATATATCAAATAATACTATGCACGCAAAAGACCAACTATCCAATTTTATTTTTACTTTTTTTATCTGACCGGTCGAGCCTATATTTTGCTCGATATAAACGACTCGGTAAACATAAAAATAATTGGAATGAACTAATCAGTCGCGTAATAGATCCTGACATCTCAAGATATGCCAATACTCAATGTAACATAAAAATCGTTCGTGTATGACCTAACACAACGTGGTAAATTGAGATAACTTTTACGTGGTGTTATTCACCGCGGCAACGGGTGACACGGTCTAACTTGGTAATTCATTTTGTGTGACCTTGACTAATGATTGCCGCCCACAAAACTCTTTCAATTAGTTTTCATTGTAGTTATGTGACAATAATTGCAGATTAAAGGTGTCTAAATTCCGTTTACGTCATACTCTCTGCGAGCCGTCACATTGTAGTGGAACGAGGGGAACTCCAAAGTCTTAATAATATATTGTACCTTCAGTTCATTTAAATGAATATTTTGTATGTTGAAAATAAACTTCAATTTTTTTTCCTACGCGATCAAATTTGTGCTATTGCCATTGCCTGCCACCAACTGAACGCGTTAACAAAACAGTCAGGGTCAAATGCATATAATTATGTAAAATCTCTTCGTAATTTTCTGAAAAGATAAATTCTGCATATGTTGTCCTTCCCAACTGCGTCTTTTCCACTGATTGATTTGTTTCTGTCGCTCTTGTGTCGTGACGTTTCGGCGACTCCTTGCCCTCTTCAGATAAAAACTGAAGATAAATGTTTTTGATTGTTCGTTGGGCTGCCACACAGAGAAAATGGTAAACTTATCGTTTAAAGCATTAACGTTGTTTTTTTGGTTTTCTAAATACCAAAATGTGCTTTCCGGCAATTCAAACCCAACCTCTCATGTGGCAATCGAATAGCCTTTTTCCGTTTTTAAGTTCAATGTTTAATTTTCGGTTTCTTTCAAAATGGGGTAAAAATTTTTAGCATTTTATATTTTTGCGATTTTTTTGCGTAATGCTGTTTTTCAAGGTTTTCCTTTTAGGTGACATGTGAGTTTTTGGATATGAAAATTACTTCGTCCTTTATATTGTTTCAATTATCAGGCTGTGTTCCTCTGTAGAAATAAAGTTAGTGTTTTTCACGACGGAAAAACGGACGCTATCAAAGATTTGATCACCACTCGAGTAGGAAGGAAATATTACAAGCAAATATTACAAACAATACAAAAACAGCATAGGTGGGTTCTAAACTTGATTTTATCCCAAACCTATTTTAAATTTTTTGTTTTCGATTAGAAAAGTTTGTAAAAGGCAATGATGTTTTCTGGGGACTTAAATTTAGTTTAAAAACTTCAAGTTATAAAATCTGCCTTAAGACAGGTTTATTTTGTGGTTTACTCGTTTTTTTTCGCCAACTTAAGGAAGGCTTTTCTTTGTTTGATTTCGCAGCTGCGACTTTTGTGGTCAGTCTTTTAAAACTTTTCATCAAAAAATATAATCCCCTCCCTTAATCCTGTGAATTCTATTCTGGTCCATCCGCTCTTTTCAATTAGTTTCGCCTACGCACTGAGCGGAGATAGAATATTTTTAGGGACTTCGATTTTGTACAGATGTCTAAATTTATAATGCTATAAGAGAAAGAATGTTGAAAATCTACCACTAACGAGCGTCCATTTCGGCAGCTGCTAAAATTAACAATAATGATTTAAATGATTTAAAAAAGCTTTTATGAAGTTAGCCAATATCATCGTGGGCTTCAGTTCTTATTTATGCTGACGAAACAAACAACGCCCACCGCGAGAGCAAATGCCTTCACAAAATAGTTTTTAAATTTTAAAAGCGTATGGTTATTTATGGCAAAATCGTTCGCATATTAATTGCCAAAGATACATCCGAGGGGAAGACCTCGAGGCAGACTAGGCGGCAGAGTATAGAGCCGATACACATGTGTGTGTTTCGAGTGCAGACAGAAAAATTCTCGATTTGCAAGGCAGTGTAATGCAAATATAGAAAAGACGTGCGAGCCAATTGCAGTATAGGTTTTTGGGAGAGTAGCATAAGGTGACAATACTCAATAGTAAACACCCTACGTATGGGTGAGAGTTCGAGCAACTCAGCTCACTCTGACAGATCTCAGCATCATGTTACATCTCCTAATGAATTTTTTTGCGTGCACTAAGCCCTCATGAAAAGCAGGCAAGCCAAACTGAACGCTTTCCTAAAGCTTTTTGTTTCAATTTTTTGTATTACCTTTTCGTCGGAAACATCATTTTCTGCCCGTACTAGCAAGAGTCCATACTTAGCAATTTGTTCCCAAGGCGAGTCGGTTTACTGTGTTTTTGTGCTTGTTGGCACTTAGCGAGATCTACAATTCATGACATTTGACATTTTCATAGCATTATTTGGAAAAATGCAAGACTCAAATTCAAATTAGCCTGCAAATAGCTTAAGGCTAGTAGAGACAGGTTAAAATATATAATACTTATAATTACATTTTTATAGTTCTGTAAATAAATATCGATTACTGAATTAAGGCCTGATCCACACTAATGCATAGTTCGTTTTCGTTTGAAAACGCATACTTAGTTTTTTATCCGCTTTTGCCTGCCATACTAAAGGTGTCACAGAAACCGGAGGTTTCCGAAAACGCTTTCCAAAGTGAAGGTTATTGAAAACGGATGTACAGTGTTTTAATGTGGACGGACGTAAACGAAGGTTTTTAAAGACGCTTACGTTACTGCTCACCTTGAAAATACGCCCTGGTGACAAAAACGGATAATTCTTAACTGTTTTTCGTGGTCTAGATGTAAAGTGTCGACGGTCGAAAACGTTCAACGAGGATATAGTGTGGACGCAAATCTTTTTATACGTTTTCGCCTAAATGAAAACGGAGGTTTTTGAAAACGCATTAGTGTGGACAGTGCCTAAATAAATGAGAGTAGCTCAATTATGGATTATGGATTATGAAACGAAGCTTCAACAGTTTTATGTTTAACCTCAAAATCATTTCCTCAAAAACTGTATGGTAAATGTTCACTTCAGTAGTCTCGAACTACGAACTAATAAATTGGATGATAAATACTGAAGTACATGAAATCACATGATTATGTACGCGAGTACATTTTTTGATTTATGAGAGCGAGTGATGTTTTGAAAGTTCTCAAAATTACACT
The DNA here is from genome assembly GCA_026546465.2 of Palythoa caribaeorum. Lineage (NCBI taxonomy): Eukaryota > Metazoa > Cnidaria > Anthozoa > Zoantharia > Sphenopidae > Palythoa > Palythoa caribaeorum. The sequence continues at coordinate 859 of JAOCNB020042426.1, read as the reverse complement.
AGTCGAAGGCGAGTGCGATTTGAGTCTTTCAAAACATCACAAGCGACGACAAATTAGGAAATGCACGAATAAATTCATACGATTTTTTTTATTTTCAAAAATGTAACGTAGAAAAGTATCATCGGATTTCTCGTTGGCCTTTCGTTCAGTCGCCAAACTGTTAACCAGGTCTGTGTGTAGCTTTGAAAGTGTTTCAATTTTACGCATTTTCCTTCAGTTGTTCAACATCGTTTTAGTTTGACAAAGCAAAACGCGTGTCGGCCATTTTGTTTTTGTTTGAGTTTCAAATTTGGTGCTTGCGGGTGTTTATGTAGCACTGACTTTTATAGCAAGAAATACACTATATAACTTATTTATGCATTCGCAATTATCCAGTGAGAAATGAGATCTTTTGATTTTAACTCATATTAGTGTTTTGATAGTAGAAAAATATGTTGCGTCCCAAAAATTACCGGCTATTCTACCAAATCAGAATATCAGAAAATTCTAATAACAACAACACAAAATTTCTCCACCTTTCAGTTCTTATAAACTTAGTAATCGTAGTAGCAGAAGTACTCTGACATTGCAGTCCTTAGTACTGTAGCAGCAGTAGTACTATAGTCGTAGTAGTATAGCATCAGTAACAGTAACAGTAGAAGTGGCAGTGGTAGTAGTATTATTAGCAGTAGTGATAGCATAAGAGTAGTAGTAGTAGTAGTAGTATAGAAGTAATGTAGTATTAGTAGCAGTAGTGATAGTTTCAGAGTAGTAGTAGTAGTAATATTAATAGTAGTAGTAGTAGCAGCGGTAGTAGTAGTAGTAGTAGTAGTAGTAGTAGTAGTAGTAGTAGTAGTAGTAGTAGTAGTAGTAGTAGTAG
>JAOCNB020042223.1:0-13185 GCA_026546465.2 Palythoa caribaeorum | reverse complement strand
TACTAAAATGGAGAAAATATAGGTTGAAAAGGGTACCAGTTATTCAGTTCGCGAAAATTAATTACCTTGAAAAACGAAAATTCGTCAAAATCGCGAAATTTAAGACTCGCGACATATTTCTATTCTAAATTCGCGAAATTAAAGTCGCGCGAAAATAAGTGATAATAAGGTAGTCTATTGTCTTTTCCTTTCCTTTTGTCTTACATTTCAGTGGCTTTGTTTCACGACTCTTTCATACTTTTGGCACAAACCACCTCCATGACATAAACTCACACTTCGTTTCCCAATCCGCTTATTCATATTTCTGTCCCCTTTGTTTTCTTTGTTATCCACTTATGAATTTAGCTTATTGGAAAATTATTCTGTGCCGTACTCTCCAACCATTTCTCTAGATATCTTTCCCATACTTTACCCTGAAGACCTCAGCTCACGTGCGGTGACCGAGAGTCAATCCCAGGTCGTTGGGGAGAGCGGAGCGAGTGATAACCGCTACACCAACCTGATTTCCCAGGTGCAACAGGAAAGGTTGATTAAACGTTATTCGTCAAAACATCACTGCCAAACGCGTTTATAGATGGTATTTGTTTAATTTTGTTTGGGATAAAAATCAAATGATTTGGTTTAAACTTTTTATCCAACATCATCGTCATTAAGTCCCCAACATATTTGCAGAAACCCCAGAAATTCAGCAACTGGTTGCGATTGGGGTTAGAAAGTCGACCAATCGATTTTTACTTTTATAAATCCAAAACTTTTTGCTCGCACGACCAAAAACATGACAGCTTCCTGACCCACGTGAAATAATCTCATTTTGTGCGGTTGTCTTGAAAAATATCAGTGGCAAGAAATTTTCGCAGTGTTTTGTTAGCGCATGGCGAATGACAGCTGTAATATACCAATGAATTCGTTGAAACACTTCGGCACAGCTGGGCATAAACCGTCCAATATCATAAAGCAATGTTAAATAATGTTTGACTAATACGTTTGATCCATATAAACAGGCATTAAATTTTAAGTTAAAGTATTTCAGGTACAACTAACATACTCACCAGGAACTGGTTCCTTGCCATGAAAATCCAAATTTATTCCCCAAAATGACGCCTTTACTATGACAAATATGATTATGTACACGACAGCAAGTGTACCTGGAAAAAAAAGCTTGTGAAGATCGTTGCTGCGAAAGATTTAAATTTTGCGCTGAAGCGTTTAAAATTTCGCGCTTTAAAAGACAAGAAGAAAGTAAAAAAAAACATGACATCACCGCTAATTCAATAGCAAAGTTCTAGGGATATTATAAGCGTTTTCAAAATACTTAATGGGTTAGTAAGATAAGGATAAATTCATTTACGAGCCTAAGTGGCCCATTGGAGCTGGTGTTTATCTCCGGTTTCTGTAGTGATAAGCGGATGAGAGTCATTGACTCCCCCTGGACAGGACACTAATCCATCGCAGGCTAGCCCCCAGCAGAAGCTGGTGATCATTTTTACCGACCTCGGGAGGATGGAAAGCTGAGTCAACTTTGGTGGAAAAGAAGGTCACACAAATGTTCAACACTCTGCTGAGCCAGGGCTTGAACCAGGGACCTTGTGGTTAGAAGGCAGAGATCTTACCACTGCACCAACCACGCTGCCGTTCACGACTGGACTTTGCTGTTTTGCCGTTGCAAAACAGAACGTGACGCGAGGAATTTCCTCTTGCGCGCGCACACAATTTGAACGTCGCGTTGTCTTTGCTAAATCTATTTATTAAATAAAAGTAACAAGTGACATTTTCCACGGTGTCCACGAGAAAGCGTTGCATAACTAATTTATCTCATGTCTACATCTTCGAAACTTCTTCAAAAATTGCCGTAGATAGATCTATGAAAATATTTGCAATCTCTGGTAACATTCGGAAATTCCGGAAATGGTTTAAAATCGTTTCTAAGCCATTTAAACCCTTTTTGAAAATTTTGGGAAAATCTTTGTAAGTGTTCGGAGTAGGTCGGAAATAATCGCAATTATTCAGAAACTTTCGTGAAAGTTGATAATTAATTACTAATTAAGACTTTAGTCCATGTTATAAAACATAGTTGTGTGGTGCAAGTAATGACGGAAAGGATGAGTGGAATACTACCCGCTGCATACCGCAGAATATGCAACGGCAATCCTGGCCTCTGATTGGCTGTATTTTTCCAGGCATGGGATAAAATACTTTATTATCCCCTTCTGACTCTTTCCTTTTTTTTCAAGTAACTGGCGTAAATTATTATGTAAGTATTTTGACGTAAATTAATCTTGGGTTTATACTTCAGAATGAGTAAAGTAAAAATCGAAAAGGATAAAAATAATGGGCAGATATCCGAGTTCAGCCGGATTAGTTCAAATTCAAAGGTAATTTGCAGTATCTTTTTATTTTCAGCTGCTTATCGATGTGAACCAGAATCTACTCAGAGCTCTCGGAGTGAGTCACGATTCTCTAGACACAGTTTGCCGAGTTTCATTGAAACACGGTTTGCACTCCAAACTCACCGGGGCTGGAGGAGGAGGCTGTGCTATATCGCTACTAAGACACGGTAAAAGGGTCTCGTCTCTTTGTATTAAAGTGAGTGGAGTGTAAAGAATAGCAAACACTTAAAGTATTTACAAAACACTGAAGAACACGTTATGTTCATGTGATAGACCTTTTCACAGCTCTTGAAAGGTAACCAAGCTTCTACATGAAACCGAGGCGAAGGTTGACCTCGCACAGTTAGAGAAGTGGAAATAATAGACATGCTAATAAGTTTCTTTCTGATGATAATTTTCTCCACTTCTCTAACTGTTCTAGGTCAACCGTCGCCGCGGTTTCATGTAGGGGCTTAGCTACCTTTCAGGAACTGTGAAATGGTCTATTTAAAGAAAGTGGTAATTACAGCGGCGTTGTTGAGCCGGTGGTAAGATCTCGACGTTCCAGCCACAAGGTCCCAGATTCAAACCTCGGTTCTGCCAAACGTTGAATATTTATGTGAAACCTTTTCTGCCAACGTTGACTCAGCTTTTGATCCTTTCGAGGTCAGTCAAATGAGTACCAGCTTCTGCTCTGGGCTAACCTGCGATGGATTAGTGTCCCGTCTAGCGGAAGTCAATGGCTGTTATCCGCTTAACACTACAAAACCGTATATGAGCTTCCAGTCCAATGGACCAGTAGGCTCGTAAAGATACTTAGCTTTAGCTTAGTAAATACACAGCTACGGGCATTGCAGATAAAGCTGGTCATCCCACATGCACGAGGATGACTACAAAGTTGTTTAAAAGCGTTTCCATCTGAAGGGGGCACGCTCTTAGCTGACAAGATAAGACAAGACGAAGACCAGAGCAGCTGCAGAACGTTGGAGCAACAAAGTGCAAGGGAAAGGAAGTTTGAAGAAATCCTCTTTCGACTAAATATATTGGTTATCAAGAAATTAGTAAATGTAAATAATATGAACAGTAGATTCTAATTATAAAAACTGTCAGAGCGATAGATACCGCAAATAAACAATGGTTTCATGGACCAATAGGCTCGTAAAAGGATTTAGCATTAGCTTAGCAAATACAAAGCTACGGGCATTGCAGATAAAGCAGGTCATCCCGTATCTCATTTATATGCACGAGGATGACTGCAATTTTGTTTGAAAGCGTTCCCATCTGAAGAGGGCACGCTCTTAGCTGACAGGACAAGACGAAGACCTGAGCAGCAGCAGAGCGCTGGAGTAAGAAAGTGCAAGAGAAAGGAACTTTGAGGAAGTCCTCTACCGACTACATATATTGGTTATCAAGAAATTAGTAAATGTAAATACTATATGAAAGAAATACTATATTTAAAAGAAACTGTAGTCGTTAGTCTGGTGAGAGGAATAAACGAAAGAAAAAGTAAATATGATTTTACTCGATTTTCTTTTTCTTCTACTGTAGATACAAGCCAGAAAACCCGTCAAGCGCTGCGGGACGAGCTGATGGAAATGGGAATTGATATCATGGAAGCAACACTTGGCAGCCATGGGATTTGTGTTCAAACTATCTAAAAGATGACATAATATTTCCTTCCTAACTACTCTTTACTTGTCACAAGTAGACTCTTTGATATGGGTCAATAAAAACGATTAGTTTTAAATGATTTAAATATATATTTTGAAATAACTTTTATAAATGCAAAGGACTTTGTGAAAGGCCGCGTTACCGTATCCAACTTGAAATAAAATTGATGAAAGGGACATTTTGAGTTAACAGTAGTATATCCAGTTTGATACACAGACATGGTGTATATCTCAGTTCGCAGGTAATCAAACAGATCTATACATATCATGTACGAGTTTAACACTACGTTGATTGACGTGCATCAAGCATGCAATTGACATGTTTGTTTAGCTCCATGATTTACAGTACTTCCTGAAAGCTGTCGAAAGTATAACTTCATAAATTTTATGATTTCTTCGAAAGGACATTCTGTAGTATTCTATTGCCAAAGCGTGAACAGTGAGTTATATTGATGAGCAGAGAACTATACATTATCTTTAATGAGGTCAAATTCAATACAAGAATTCAAACGGTCTCAGTCACTTTAGTGATCCAGTCAATGAGAGCAGACAACAGTCGAAATGATTATTGAACACAACTTCAAGCACACCACATTGGTAATCCGCGATGCCCTTGCTTCAATTGCAACCCAGCTTACTAGCTTGAAATTCATTTGCAAGGCTCTTTCAAAGACCACAAATGGAAGCTTGGTTCATCAAAAGGAATTTTTTGTCAATTATTTTTGAGAAAATTCTAATCCAACTGTCGGCCTTGCGAGATATTGATTGAGAACTTCTCAAGTTTGCGTAGATCAGCAATATCGATGCGATCACATTTGGCTGCTTTGTCGTGAACTATGTTTCCAAACGGACGATTTAATATTTTTAAAACATAAAGTACAGAAACTTAAAGTTGTCGTCTATGTTTTAAAAATATCAACAATTGGAAGTGTTAATGATGAGTAACAGAAGCCCCGTTAGATTCCCCGAGTTTTGAGCCGAATAGAACAGACGAATTTTGTAAGAGCATTAGATTTATTAATTGAAAAGTAACAGGCATATATCGACTGAAGCCTACCAACTTAAATTCTGGAAAAATGTGCAACTGTAAAAGATGAATTTTGGATTGCAAAACATGGATGTTGCATTCTACATAAATTTTGACCCTGATGTTCGATGCATTGATTGACGAGCAACAAATATGGATAGGCCGGAAATAACGCATGAATGTTGGATTGTGAAACATGAATACTGAATTGTGAAACATGAATGTTGGATTGTAAATGAAGAGCCAAAAGTGGATATCGAATGACCAATTGTCAAACGTTAATGTTGAATTACAAGAGATGCCGAAAATATAAAAGGATGAATTTTGACCCCGAGATAACGCCATATCAAAATCCAGCCATAAATAAAACAGCACGTTTCTAAACCTATAGGTTTTACAAAAATTATTGGATTATTGTAACAAAAGATAGTGATACCCAGGGCTTAAAAAAACTGCAAACAACCATTGATAATGACTTAATTTGAATGTGATTATGAAGGTAAGCCATAGCAACCTCTGGCGCATAAGTGAAACCCAAAAGAGCCTACGGCGCGTCATGCATGTTATTTCAAGAAGAAATCAATTGGATATTTCTTTACGTTTCTTCTAAGCGGCACCAAGCCTGATTACAATATTCCCGAATTTGGAAAATGAAATAAAAGCTTTTTCCACCATGAGCAATGAAGTCAGTGACACCGTCTGGCGACGTCACACACTGAATGGCTGAAGTTCTTGTCCAATTAAAATATTGACCCTTGACTATTGACTATTGGCTTTCACTTCTCATATATTGCGCGTTGGATCGACCACATGCGAGAGATGGAGGGAACGGTTTAAAAATGCGGGTTGCTATTATTGGTGCAGGCCCTTCTGGTTTGTCAGCCATAAAATGTTGCTTAGAAGAAGGCCTTTATCCAGTGTGTTTTGAGTTGGACTCTGAAATCGGTGGAGCGTGGAACTTTAAAGAAGACCCCAACAAAATTTCTGTCTACAGATCAACGACGCTAAATACAAGCAAAGAGCTTTCATGCTATTCCGACTTTCCTCATCCCAAAGACTTTCCACCGTTTTTTGGACAGCGACACATGTTACAATACTGTGAAAGTTACTGCAGGAATTTTGGTTTATACAATTATATTCGTTTTAATAGTGAAGTTGTAGATGTGTTTCCAACATCCGATTACAGTCAGACCGGGAGATGGAAGGTCTCATTTATATTTAATGACGGAGGAAATGAGAGAAAGGAGACACAAATATTTGATGCTGTGATGGTCTGTTCCGGACATCTGTGGCTACCTCTTTGGCCAAGTTTTCCGGGATTGGATAGTTTTGAAGGAAAAATAATTCATAGTGCGAACTACAGAGACTTCAGGGGGTTTGAGGGAAAGACCGTCTTAATAATAGGTAAGTGCCAAAGTGGTTGATAAGAGTTTAGGTAGCTTCATTTTTGTTTTTCGTAAGTTAACGGCAGGGGTGGTTAGTATTTGCTACGAGAAGCAGCTGAGAAAGAAAGATAAGATTAGAATGAGGACTCTTTGATCGATCTTGATTGTCTCTAAAACTTGAATGATCAGATGTTCGAAGCTATCCGATGCAATGTTGATAAATAAAATTAATTTTCTTGACCTTTTGAGAAACAAATATGGATAGTCCGAAAATAACGCATGAATGTTGGATTGTGAAACATTAAATGGTGAATTGTGAATCTTGAATGTTGGATTGTGAAACATTAAATGGTGAATTGTGAATCTTGAATGTTGGATTGTGAAAGATGACGTTTGAATTGTGAATCTCGAAGATTGTGAAATAACAATAATGCAATGTCGCATTGCGAAACATGAATGTTGGATTGTAAATGAGGAGTGAAGAGTGAATATCGAATGTTCAATTGTCAAACGTGAATGTTGAATTACAAAAGATGCCGCAAATAAAAAAGGATGCATTTTGACCACGAAGTAAGGCCATACGGCATTACGGCATACCGGTAGACAACGAATCAAGGAATGGGCTCCGTTTAGCTTTTAGTCGTGGATACGCGAAGGAACGACTATTTGACCTATTGCTGTGGGTAAGAATATTAAAATTTGTCACCCACTGGCTGTTTTTATACTAGAGACGTTAAAGTCGTCTTCACGTATTTAACGTCTGAGACGTCAAAGTTGTCTGGTGTAAAAACGAGACATAAAAGTAGTCGGCTTTATTGAAATACAGCAAATTTTTCTGAAAAAAATTGTCCCAGTCACTCCTGGACGAGTTTGGCATAAATGCATCCGAGTTATTGCGTCCAGTTTTAGTCTTAGACGTTAAAGTCGTCTGTCAAGTGCGTCTTTTAGACGGTCTTAACAAAAGACGATAAATTCGTCAGACGTTAAATGCGTCTGTCTTATTTCCCGTTTTTATATTAGACGTTAAAGTTGTCTGAGGACGACTTTCACTAATCTGGCAAGTTTCTGTCTTAGAATAATGCAACGTAAAGTAACCAATTATTTTTTTACGAATTTTCGATTACTGAGAATCGCTAAAATTATCTGTTACTGAGATTCGACCAAAAAATTAGCTGATTACTGAGAATCGACCAAAATATTAGCTGATTACTGAGATCTGGGTACCTCCATTCACACCCTCTAATAATGCTAAAATCAGATTGTGTAAAATTGAACCAATTGGATTCAAGGTCGAATTTTTCTATTGTTCATGTTTATCAGTGTTTTCAAAACAAAAACTGCAAAGCATAAAAAGACATCTAAAGTATCAGTGGCGAGAAAATCTTTACCCAAAAGGACTTTACTCCAAAATGTTGTTTATCAACTCATTTCTACCGTCATTAACTTATATAAACTTTAACAGAAGACCGCTGTAACTTGAGAAGGACAAAACTTGTTGTGGACAAGCATTGAACTTGACAAGCAAATTAATTTGTATGACGCTACTGCTGAAGAACTTTCATAAGTTATGAAAAAGTTTCAAGTTCAGTATCAGAAATAAATCTTAGTTCTGACTTTTGTCACCCAACACCATCCCATCAGTTTCAACTCTATCCAAAATATTTGTTTTTGTAAAAAAGCAATTTACCTATATATTTGCAAACTAATTAAAACCATGACTCATTCACAGTTTCCTTTGATTTATTTGTAAATATATTTTTTTGTGTTACGAATTTGCCACGCATGGGCAGTAGTGGCGTTTTCAACAAGCGAATGAAATCCAAGTTACATCATGGCGTAGAAATACTGTTGCAAGCGAATTTCAAATACAAATATATTTTGAAGTCTTACTTTGTTGTCAAATTTTCTGAATTATTTATCCCTATCACCGACTATCACTATCATTATCGTTATCGTTATCATCATTATTATCAGATATAGCAAAAATTGAGAAAATATTTTTTGTGAACAGTCGGCGGTTCTAGCTTGCTACCTAGTTTGTCTTTTAGAGGAGCACCACAACAGATGCCAAGTTTTAGTGACAGGCTAGCAAGAGATTTTATCAAGCACTATAGACACAATCAAAATTCTTGGGAACTATAGGAGTATACTTCTCTCCCTAGAAAATTTTTAAATCTGACAGCTCCAAGGCTATTTTCCCGCATTACGATATGAGTGCAAAAACCAATTCGACCAAATTCATTTCAAGTCAATTAACAGACACGAACAAGCAAGCAGAAGAGAAGTGCTCTTGGTGCTCGATTGGTCAAAACTGTGTCGGTCTTGGAGCAATCTACATTTGATATTCCATAACTTTAATATTTTGAAAATTCCCAGTCATAAATTTATTTTATCTAAAGTAGAGAAATTCTTAACTTTACTGAAGACAGAGAGGCCAAACGTTGGACACTTGCATGGCATATAAACGTGATAGTGAAATCTTAAACTAAGGTGAATGTATATAAATACACTGCATTAAGATCCGGTGGCCTCTTGTTTTAAAGTTTGAATTGGGATGAGTGAAGGCCAGTTTATCTTTCCCAATGATCGAAATATTAAGAGCAGAAACTTGACAATTATTCTTAGTGTAAAAAAGCTATGAAAGCAAAAACCTCTAAAACTAACAAAGAAACGTTGAATATTCAGGTCTTGGTAACTCTGCTGCCGACATTGCCGTCGAGCTTAGCCGTCACGCAAAGCAAGTTTATGTCAGCACACGCAATGGAGCTTGGGTAACCACGCGTATTGCCCGTGGAGGACTCCCATTCGACTATTGGAGTAGATGTCGCTTTATTCAAAGCCTCCCATTCGTACTACAACGGCGGATATTCTTGAGCAAGTTTTTCAAACTTGATGTTAACTATGGCCATCTTGGGTTGAAGCCAGTCAAAGGTTATTTCAGCGGGGCTACGATTAGAAACGACGAATTCATAGGGCGTATTTCAACCGGGACGTTGCTCATCAAACCAAGTATCCACTACTTTAGCGGAAATGGTGTCACTTTCACAGATGGGACAACTTTAGAGGATTTAGACGCTGTAATCTGCTGCACGGGATACAAAACACATCTGAAATTCCTTGATGAATCTGTTTTCACCATCAAAAACAATGAACTACATTGTTACAAGTTTGTTTTCCCGATAGACCACTCGAGACACACGCTGGCGTTCATAGGATTTATACATACTACAGGGGCAACCATTCCAGCTGTAGAGTTGCAGTGTCGATGGGCCACCCGTGTGTTTAAAGGACTGGCTACCTTGCCACCTAATGATGTCATGAAAGATGACGTCACAAAGATGTACAACCAGCTAAAAAAACAATTTGGGGAAAAGTTAGAGAGATATTCCCTTTATGTGAGTTAATATTAGAGTTAAATATGGAACTTGTTAGAGGGTTTGAAGGAAATGCTTCTCAGCTTGAAATGCTTAGAAAAGTTTTAGAGAATAAGGGGAATAGACCCCTTTCACGGTTGTAATTGCATTATGGGTAATCAGAACATGAATTACATTGAGCCGAGTAGCGAACTGAAGTTTATCAACGATTTTTATCACAAAATAATGAATTGTAAACTCTCGGCTTTTCAGACAGGCAAAAAAGTTAATATTCTAGTCATGCTACTTCTGGCCTAATGGCCGCAAATTAACTGAGAAATAGTGGTACTTTGTTGAAAATTTATTGTTTTCGAGCGAGTCAATTTCACACAATCGCTCTCGAAAACAACACATTTGCCAAGAGATTGAGACGGTTCTCGTGTAATCAACAACCAAACACGCCAAACATCGGCACGTGCATAGGATTAGAGCTAAATATGAAATAAAATTGTTTGTGAGCAATTGTTGATAAACCTCAGTTCGCTACTCGGCTCTCTGTAATTTATGTCCTAATTACCCATGATGCAATAACAACCTTGAAGTGGTCTTTCCTAAGTTATTATATTTTTATATATTTTTCTAATAACAACAACAGTCAACTTGTGTCTGAAACAGTTTACATCTTAATATCTTTTTTTAAAAAAAGGATAGGAAGGTGCTGGCCGCCTGGAATATAATGATATTAACAATATTGGCTATATACAAGCCAGGCAACCAGAACTCCGCGTGGATCAACTATGTTTTTTATTCAGCACAAACAAAAAATTATGATGGACTCGGCAAAACTAAGAAATGATAATAATAATAATAATAATAATAATAACAATTATAATAATTTATTTAATGTCAGTTACACAGGGGTGGTCAACTATTCTCCCAAGCCGTAGGCTCACGATAAAAGTGATCTTGAAACAATTATTAAAACTAAATTTAACTAGTATGTACAATAATAAAAAAATCCTAAATGATAAATCATGTGTACTATAGCTGGCTATAAAAATATAAAATTTGTGACAAAACTATAAAAGCCTGCACAATATCATTTATAAAATACATTATATACATTTGTTGCATTGGCAGCCTACTAAATCAGATAGTTTAATTTGATTTTGAAAGCAAACTTCTTTACCTTTTCTAGGCTTTTTCTAGACCTTTGACCCAATTTTCCATATACTCAAAATTTGGACAGTAATTGTCCCTGACAAAGTTTCTAATTGCCTGTGTTAAAGTGTCTATATGGCAAACAGCACTTATGCCAGTTTTGGTATGAATAGAATACATAGAAGAGTCTCTATTTTTTTAACATTTTTGTCACAAAATCAAGCTTTAAAGTTCTTGTGCCCACCACACCAAATGAAGATGACAGGGAGTTGCTAAATCTGGGTCCAGAACAGGCTGTGACGTCATGTCAGGAATTGTTGAGTCTACTCCCATGTTCATTTTACTGTTTCACTGTATTCCATACAAACCCAATCATTTTTCGGTTTGTTTACACCAAAAAGTGATCACATTTGTATAGAAATACAAAGAAACAGTGAAATGAACTGGCACTAATATAACAGTCTACGATTCCCGACATGACGTCACAGCCTGTTCTGGACCCAGACTTAGCAACTCCCGGTCATCTCCATTGGGAGTGGCCTTTGCTGGAACTTTAAAGCTCAATTTTATAGCAAAGAAGTTGCTAAGTCGAAAAATTTTTTTGGGAATACCGTATTTCCTCGAATAAATGCCACAGTGTTTATTAAATTTTTCATTTGGGTGCGGCGTTTATTCTAGGGCGGCGTTTATTTCAAATGATGTCTATTTTTTTAAACAACCAACCTTAATTTACTTTAAAAAGTAGAAAAAATGATACAGTTCTTTGTCTGGCTGTACCGTTTAAGCCTTACAGTCTTACTTACGCATTGTAAACGCATAAGAAATCAGATAAATTCAATGTTGCGGATTTTTGTCTGTGCTAGTAAAAAATGAACATCATAAATTCGATATTTCAATTTTTTGTCTGTTCCAGGGTGCGGCATTTATTCGAGGGCGGCGTTTCTTAATATTTTGGGTCTCAGGTGCGGTGTTTGAGGGCGGCGTTTAATCGAGGGCAGCATTTATTTGAGGAAATACGGTAATGCAAGCTACAGAGCCTGTGTGGCCCTGGTACCCAATATAGTGGCTACAAGGTACCACTGGCATGCAGGTACTGAACCTGTGATTTTATCTTTGTAATTAATTTTGTTTCTTAAATTTCCTCTGAAAGAAAAGTCTCTTTAAGTGCTATATAAAATGTTTTACAAGGAAATTAAAATTTTATGTCAGCAAAAACTGTTCATGTGGGACAATGGGCTGAATATCCAGGACACAGACTGTATGTCTCAACAACGTTGAACTCAGGAATACACGAAGTTAAATAATATTTATTTACACAGCTGATATGGGGCTTCGCTATAGAAAAAATTATCAAAGATTAGATGTAGTGTACACAGATAAAAAAAAACAATTCTAAAGCCGATGTCAATTAATGTCTCACTTTCGAACATAATATCGAATAAAATTTCCTTTCTCTATCAGTATTAAAAGTTCAGAAGAAAACAAAATCCTATTTTATCCCTGGGCGGTATCGATGTATTTAAACGTAAGCCGTTTTAAATTACCAACGATATTCAAAAAACTAAAGGTCTTACATATAAATTATAAAGAAAGCGTAAAGAAACATTTATATCAACAGACTACAGAGTCAGAGAGCTATAATAATTGTTGTATTACGGTTATTTCTTACCCGTTCCGTTGTTCTTGCCAACTGGATCGTTAAGAATCACTCCAATCCATTTTCCTGAAGCAAACTGGGTGGCTCCGACGAAAGCTATAGTACCAGTCAAACCCTTCCCAACAACTTCAACTTTCATCCCAATCTTCGCTGTAGCCATCTTGTTTTGTGATGAATATTCTCAATTAAATAACTTGGAAATATAGATATCTTCCAAAATGACAAAGACCAAATTAGCTATTACGCTTCTTCATTTTTCCTTGAAAAGCTAAGAAACAGCTTGCCAGAAGTTTCAAGATAAACGCCGGCACATTCACAACTCCTTTTCGAAGATTTCTCCTCACCCATATAAACAGGAAGCCCTGACTCGATATGCGCATGACTAATTTCTACTTTGTAACCACGTATTAGACACATCCTCGAAAGACCCTGGGAACGAGGTTAGTTAAGATACAGCACAGAAATAAATTTGTTGTATGCTTTTTTTTTTATAAGGCCAAACAAAATAATATGTGTGGTTCCGGTCACCCGACCGACCCTAAATTTTCTAGTGCAAAATCGCCGAC
>JAOCNB020042131.1:0-13188 GCA_026546465.2 Palythoa caribaeorum | reverse complement strand
TAAATAACTATTACACAATTTCTGCTTTTAGAGTTTCTCAATAAAGATTTGATAAGCTCGAATAAATGATCACATACGCATCTCGCCTTCCCCGCTGTCTTATATTTCTGCTCTTGGGAGTTTGTTTTGATCCTATATGTGACGTAAGAGGGGGCGTGAGCGAAATCCAAACTTTTCGGGTCAAATTAGCGCAGTTCAGTGGCAAAATAGAACATGTTCCCGTTGGCCAATCTTTTCAAGCAATACACCAAAATGTTCAGAAAAATACATATTTTTATAATTAGCAAAAAAATCGGGTACTAAAATTTCGATGCATAAGCACTTGAAAGAGATGTTTGTAAAGTACTTAAACAAAGAAAATGGAATGTGAAAGATAAGTTTCGAAAGTAAACAAGACAATAAGATTTGCCCTGTCCCAATACTTTGGGATAGGCGGGTCCACGTGTGGGAATGCTGTAACGCATGAATATTTATTTGTAAATGTTACGTGAATGATCGTGAGTCAGAAAAACATAATTACATTGTTTTTAGCTTTCGTTTTGAATGTTTAGTTTATAATCAAATTTTGTTGGATTAAAACTTGAGGTCCGTCAACGTAGTAGCGTCATTTTATAATACCTTTGCATACACAAGGCCACTTGTCGCAAAAACTAATGCATTTCCGTTCCTTGGGTTTAGAGATTCATGTAATAGCTGCAACTCTTGTGACAAGAAAACAAAACTCCAAGCGCGCTAGGATATCACTTGTATAATACTGAATTGTATTCAACTATATAACATAATACTGAATTATATTCAACTATATAACATAATACTGAATTGTATTCAAATAGATTATTAAACCGTTAGATTTTAAGTCTAACGCATGAGGTTTTATTCAGTAACATAGGAAATCGTCGGAACATGCCAAAAGAAGCAAAGAACACTCTTCCTTCCCAAATCTGTCCCCTCCCGAGACGGGTTCCAGGAAATTGTTTGTAAAATATGCACAAGAACACATTAACGGACTGCACCGGAAGTTACGTATATCGGCGCGGTTCAACACACGTTTCAGAAATTATAACCAGTATTACAACCTTGAGTAACCGGCCGTCTAAAAATACAAGGATTAACCGTTTTGCCTGAGGTGTTGTTTTCAAACTTTTGATCAGTCGTACAAAAGAGAAGGACAGTTCGACCGTTTGATTATTGTTGTTTGATCTAAACAAAACGTGGCAGCTGGCGTATTTACTGTACTGTATCACACATTCTAATTTAAGATTTAAGACTCTAGAAATTCATTTAATTTGGTAGGGAAAAATAGGAAAATAAACCGACTGACCAAAATTTTATATATAAGTAATTAGCAATTTCGAACTTTGTGTCAAACTTACACTTTATCTTTCGGCGTACTTTCTCAACCCTAAAGTGACAAATCGTCACAGTTGTATAGCAAACGAGATAGTCGCTTTTAGTTTTAACAAAATTCACATGAAATTTCTTTATCAAAAGTAAGGGATTTAATCCTCAAGTTGTGAAAAAGTTGATAAGCAAATGAGCTTCTTTGTTGTATTTGGTCGGTTATAAGCTTGTTTATAGCGGAAATGTGTGTATATATCGTAAGATTTACTCAGAAGTAATAATGTCGGTGCAAGTGACTTCTATCACCGTGTCAGAATACTCTCTCTTCAGCCAATTTTTTGGTCAGCTTTAGAAAAAAAGGCTCGTCAATTTATCCAAACATTTTTTTGACTAATACAATGTTTGAAGGTTTAAACAAAAATCTTTATTGGAAGCTTCAAATTTAAATTGGTAGAGATGACCAATGAAAACTAAAACAAACAACTATACGCGTGCGTATAAAGAAATAGAGCAAGTCTTTGCGAGTTTATCTGTAATTGCCACTTTATTTTGTACAAGAAAAACAATATAAACAATATTTACAATATCTGCATGCAAACTTGTCAAACACTAGTGTAGTTATTTATAGCTAAAGAATTACACGCGAGGAAAAACTTGTTGTTCAAAGTTCAAAACTCATACAAAAATAACGATTTTTAAAATATTTCTTGGATAAGTTTAATTGTAAACTAGCAATAGACCGTTTGGATTTTCAAACTCTCTATTGACTTTTGCAGTTAGATTTTATTAATACCTAAAATAAAACTTAATCTGCAATAAACATTTTAATCTTTTATCAATAATTGATTTCTCTAAACAACATTTTCCAACCTAGTTTTGCAATGCTAAACCTAATTTAATGTGCCATTAGTTATAAGATTGTATTTAGAAATATTCTATTGTCTTGTTTCAACAAGTGCCCTTGCTTTCTGTTACGTTGTAATATTTTTGACTTTTTGACGCAAAGGTCGACAAAAAGTATTTCAATTCGAAACTGTTTTAGACACAATAGACACTCCAATAACATACACACCAGTTCACTGGATTCACAGCCGATAAACAGGCAGGTATTTGATTAAGCACAACATCACTTGTTTAGAAAATCTAAGCAAACATCGACATTTCACATATTTTAAAAATCGTGGTTCTCAAATCGAATCGAAACAAAACAAACTTTTTTTAACTATTTTTTTTTCTGTTAAAATTAATAACGTTTTAATATCATAAAAATGACCATCCAACTCTTAATATTTAACTTGTATACTAGGAAAGTCATGGGAATTGTTTTAATTGTATATTTTTGTATTTTACACCATTGCACGTCTTGTGCTAATGGCTTAAACAATTGCATATGAAAACTGATGCAACGCCTGAAATCAAGCTCTCGATATATAGCTAAACCTTAAAATGATTTGTTCCTTCTACGTTCCTTCCATGTTCCAGGAAAAAACAATGTACAGTATCTTATAAGAGTTTCCAAACAATTTTCATCTGTGTCAATATTTAAAAGACACTGAGTGATTCTATAAGGCCAATCTGGTAACCTCAGTGGAGCCGATCCAGCCTTGAGCATTTCTGTCTCCAAAGAGATGTTCTTCTTCTTTCTTTGGTCTTTTGCGCTCATTACTATCCCCATACTCAACCTCTTCTTTCAGTTTTCTCTTCAAATCCTTTTCCTCATCGCTAATCCAACTTTTGCCTTCTTTTTCTCTTTCATAGTTTACCAGCCATCCTAAAACTGCACGCTTGTACTCACTTAAATCATCAACCTCGCACAGAAGAACTTTCTTCAAGGGTATTTCAGTTGGAACACGTTTCAGTTTGGCATAGGGATGGACGGGGCACTGTCGGTGAGCATGAGTGAACCGGGTACCACAGTCTTTTACTGGGCAAACGAAAGGTTTCTCTCCCGTATGTAATCTGTAACAAGAAAGAAGGTAGTTACGATAAGAAACTTGGCTTTCTAATTCTAAGTGTAATGAATGAGATATTGTGGCAAAAAACTGGTAGAATTGTGTGTTGCGCATATTTGATGTTGTCTTCTTGCGTGGCCACGCAACAACAGTACATCGGCATAAAAACTGAATTCATTATAAAAAGAAATTCTAAAAATGATAGTTGTAATGAAACTTCTGTTTATCTAATTTGCTAATGCGCTATTTTCTGTTTTACTTGATCACTCATCCTTGTTTATTTGTTACTGTGTTCTCTGCGGTTAAACGCTACCACAATACAATTGTCTCTTTCCAAGAAGCATGGATTAATACGGGTTTTTTAACTGTCAGAATTAATACAGAAATTACACGAGATATCATACATATGTTTACCCGTAAGCTTATTGTAAATTTGACCTATTGCTTTTTTTCTACTCTTAACCAAGTCAAATATGAAATAACTCACGTGTTCTAAAATGAATGAACGGATTGTAAACTCTAGGAACGATTTTACTATAGAATTAGAACCAACCTTTGATGAGTTTTCAGCTGTCCTTTTTGCACAAAAGCTTTCCCACAGCTAGGAAAATCACAAACAAATGGTTTTTCTCCGCTGTGTGTTCTCTTGTGGACTTGCAAAGATCTGTGACGTGTGAAAACTCTTCCACAATCGTCACAGCGATTTGAAGACCAAACGTTCAATTCTCCTTCTTTCTTCAGCAGGTTGACCACATTTGCTCTTGGCCTGCCTCGCTGAGGGATTTCAGTGCCTCGTGTCTCTCGCTGTGGAGGTGGGCTGGTCGGGTGCAGAAACGGCATCGGTGGCGGTGGGAGCAGCGCAAGCGAAGGCCATGCTATGTTTGACTTCGTCGCGTCCCATTCATTTCGAGCTTCTACAAATCTGTTAGTAAACCAGGGAAGTGGATAGTAAGGCATGTTCCCATAAGGAAAATGTGGCTGCATCGAGCTCTGATGTGGAAAATAAATTCCTGTTTTCTTCAACGAAAGCGCCATGATTCAAAATTTGACGTGTATGGTCGGGAAATCTGAGAGCAAATGACAACTTACTGAGCAGAATGGAAATAATTATAGCTCGCCAGCTTTGTGTAAAGTGTCATTCATTTATGAAAATTACTCTATAGGCTCTTTGTTTGAATGTATTTTCATATACGCGGAAAGCACCCGTAATGGATC
Organism: Palythoa caribaeorum; assembly: GCA_026546465.2. Lineage (NCBI taxonomy): Eukaryota > Metazoa > Cnidaria > Anthozoa > Zoantharia > Sphenopidae > Palythoa > Palythoa caribaeorum. The sequence goes on along the minus strand of JAOCNB020042131.1, from coordinate 8,680 downwards.
ACTGGGCAGCGTGACTACTGTTTGGCTATAATGCAACCGCTGACTCTAAAATTATTAAACACGCCCACAAAAATAAATACACCACCAGGTAAAACTAAGATACACGTTACCGTTTATTTTATAACTACATATCAGGTTGTTTCATTGAAAGTTTGGAATTTGGTAAAATTTGAGAACAAAATTATTATCAGTTAAGTTAACAGACTCTAGTATTTTCGGCGAAGTCTTTGATTTTAAGTTTGTTTTGTTATTTATTATTGTAGGGCCCGAACAACTAATACAATTGCTCGATGAAAGGACAATATTAATCACACAAAAAACCTATTAGTTGATATAGCGCTCTGGCCCAATTCATTTGTTAACATCTGTTTATGAATTCGTCTCGCTTTGTAAAGACACCTAACATTTCATAGCTTCTGCTTTAGACTAATTTCAGTCACGTGCGCTTCACTTGAGATCACAATAAGCTTGCTTTTGTTTCACATTAAGTTTATTACACCACACGTACTTTTTAGGAGAGATATGAGATCGTTAATTCTCTTTATAAACAAATGCTAACTTATGTTGCGAATTGTTTTGAAATTTATCTCGAATATTTTACTCTGCATAAATTAGAGGAAGTGTTTGAAATTAAAATATATATCTACTTCCAGTAGGCAATACAACTTAATAAAATTGATATACCTTTGACATGTTTCGTAACTTTGTCATTCTATTGGCTTAGCCTGAAAAGGCAACCATAAAAGCGTTTCCTGAGATTTTGAAGACATAAAGAAAGCAAAAGTGGCTGCTCCAGATATTGGATCCTTTTCGGTTTCCTCCTCAATTTGCAACTTTAATAAAGTTCAGAGTATTTCATGAGATTTTTGTCTGTCAACAGGATGCACCTTTCATGAAATGCAGCTCCATCATTTTGCACAAAACTCAATAAAATCGATATGAACTTTGAAGCAACACATCTTGCAATTATGGTTGCTTCTTTAGTGGTATTGGCGATGAGAAAATTTTGAAGAAAATTACAGGGAAGACCCCATTGAAATTTGTCTAAATAACCTGTAAATAGTCACCAGTAAAACAATTTAGCCTACTTTTATTAAATTGATCAATGTCTGCTTGCTTTGATGGAAAAAAAAATGTCTTCCTGTGTTCGTAGACTACCAGCTATTTAAAGTGAAAAGAACCAGAAACAAAGCCCTCGACCCATTGACCTGTTCCAGTCTCGAAATTATCACAGCGTACCTTTGTGTATACACGAACACGTTCGACCAATAAACGGATCTGCCTGAAAAAGAAACCAAAATCAGATAACAAAGCTCAAAATAATTAAATTTCATTGAAGCTCTAGGCTGAAAAATGTTTCTAGAACCAATTCCGTCTGACAAAAATTTAGTTTGGTCTCAGTATAGTTCTTTTGTAGAGTTAATTCTGGACAAGTTAAAAACCCTCCATTCTAAAGAACGAACTTAAATTAGAGTTCGTACTGGTTGGCTCTGAACATCCTTTAAGTTAATATATTTATTTATGCATGGAAATTTACAATATTGCAGCTGCAAGAAACTGGGCCTCAGAATCGTGACAATAGTAGTATTTTACTGGTGTAACTACAAAGGCATACGATACCGCTTGTTGGTGCGTTTGGTTTGTACAAGTTTGTGAAGAGAACACTCAGTGGATGTCTATGTTAGATGTGGAAGCCCGCGTGATTTTTCAATTTCTCACTGTTTAATGGCTATTTAGTACTCGACTTAATGCTAGATTTTGCTTTACTTTACGATGAACTGGATTAATTGTACACTGAACACCTAAATCACAGAATATAGCCGAGAACAAAGTGATAGAGTACCACTAGATATGGAGAGAATGTTTTGATGTCAAAAAAAGAAAACAAAAAAACAATCTCCAAAGTTTGATTTCAAGAATTTTTTTTGCGGTTTCAAAAACAAAGTTATCAACGAAGTAAATCTTTTAGATTCTTGATCGAGCTTGCTGGATTCAGTAGTGAACACGAAGAAGGCATATAATTGCAAGAGTTATCAAGGGTATAATAAAGACACGAATTGAGTGGGAGTCATCATATCTTGGCGCACCCTTCCGGTTACCTGCAACCTAGCATGAATGCAAATGCACAAACGCTGGCTATAAACGAAGCAAGCTACTAAAATTGTCATATATTTTGAGAAAAAGTTTACATTTTTAATATACAAATCGTCTTGTTATTGCTGTTAACTGTTTCGACATCTTGAGAAAATAGCTAACAATATACTCAACGAATTCGAGTCACTTTCTTCGCAGACAATTCCAGAATTTGTTTACGAGCGAAAATTTATTTTGTTCTTTTAATGAAACTAAACCTAGTTTGCCTGGAATAGCGATTAATATCTCACCCGTAGAAAGCGGCTGCTTTTTAAAATGTTTATTTCTAGCTTAAGTGTATGAAAAGTTAGAGTGTATAAATTTCCTAAGTTTAATTTATGATACCAGACCATCCTTAATATGACGACTACATTTCACGCAAGGCCAAGCTTTCTTTTACTTTCAAAAGGAAAATAAATGTCCGAGCACGTATTCAAATATTTGAGGAAACAGTCAGTTTCCTGCATGTCTGATAATGTTATGTGGAAACCAAGGACTCCGTGTCAGAGACGTTTTCCTTCAAATCCGAAACACTCCGCTATAATGAATACTGAACCTTTGGACCCTCAGGTAAAAAAGAAAAAAAATAGCTCATCATTGTTTGTTAGAAAAAAGATCATCCAATTCAACCCTCCGGTACATTATATTAAGCTTTTGTGTCGTAATCGCTTTGATGGAATTTTCCGCTCCGTTAACACTTTACCAACAAAGAAGGTTCTGTGAAAACAAAAGATTTTTCCCCGAAATATAGCTAAAAATAAGAATTCTAAGAACCACCATGAAGGAAATATGGTTAAGTAATTGGTTTCGAATCGAAAGAAACATTTAAATCTTACACTGAAAAAAGCACTGTTGGAAACACAATTAATATCTTATTGGTCATTAGAAGTCAAATTAAACTTTCATATTCCATTAAGTTAACATTTAGTATTTTGGCTTTTCAAACTGAGTTTTCACTAAACAAGGTTGAACTGAAAAAAAAAGTTATTCAGTTGCTCAGCTGGTTCTTTCCCCGGATATGGTACGTATTGAAAACCACTGATATCATGGTTTATCTCTGCAGAAACCCATTCTTTTGACTCTTTTGATATTCAACTAGACAGCTAGTGACTTTGGTTCCACAAATGTAAATACACATATAAACGTTGCATAGATTCCCGTTACATGACCCAAAATAATTCCTTTTTTGATCAAAAATTCACTTCTGGTTTCCAGCTTTCTAAGCACAGCTCTTGGCTTTAAAATCAATTTTATGGTGAATATCACAGATATTTTCTTTACAAGAAACAATATCTATTTACAAGTTCTCTTAAAACTGTCTCCCATTTTTGTCAAATTGTATAAAAAAGTTACTGTACGTAATATGTTTTAGTCTGAAAATGGAATTCAAACTTGTGAAAAGAAGCCGTTTGTGTCAAAAGATTTTCTATATTCAAAACTTTCGCTTGGCGGATGGTTAATTTGTTTACGCCATGGTATTGAATATTGGTGGGGATCAATCCAAATATGAGACCGTGTTTTTTGTCCATGTTGTTTCAGTGTTTGGAATATAAACAAAGATTTCCTAGTTATTTTAGCATCCTCACATATTAGCAATCCTCTAAATTGTCCTATATTTCGTGTTAGTCTCAGTTTGCTTATAAAGTTTTTAAAGTAATAAATATTACAATGTTTTAAGATAGTCTCAATACTATATATATGAACAGAGAAACTTTGTAATACTACTTTCGACAAAAACTGTATCCCATGTTTTATCAGTTAATTAAGTTTGTTTTCTTATTTTTAAATCAAATAATCGACGATTGTTATTTCGCAAGCTAATTTAATGATATAGTAGTTCAAAATCATAAATTATATAACGTTGACCTATTGGAGCAAAACAAACTGCGTATACAACTTGTATCACTTTTCTTTCAACAATAGGGTTATTGCTATCAGTAACCACCGAAAACGTAAAAATGTGTTTTGCTTTGATAGCAAAGATAAAAATACCCTTGGCACATTTAATCCTTTATTTAATGACAAAGCTTTGTTGATATATATTTTACAATTGTTGCACAACTTGTTTTAAAGTCGTACTTTACAAAGCCAAACTCTGTTTTCAGGATTACTTAGCGCCAGTGTTGAAATAATTTTAGTAAACAATATTTCTTTTTTCAGAACCGAATGCAGCTTGTCAAAACAGAGCAAAGACTCAAGTCTCGCCATACTCCCTCGCTTTATATTTCCTACGCGCCTACAGTTAAATAAACAACATGGATTCTCAACATGTCCTGCACTTCATTCCAATGCATTCATTGTACTTTAAGATAATACTTTCATATACCTTAAAAACTAAAGCTCAATATATTTTCCTTTTTTGCAGAACTAAGCTCTAACCAAGTTATATTTTAAAACTAATATATGCGATTACTGGCAGATATTTGGGTTAAAATGTATGTTATGAAACATGCAGATTCATTCGTTGTATATGATCATCAATTTATATTTCATACCTACTACTGCACTTAGTAAAGCGAATTCAAATATATCACAAACAAATTCATTGTACCCTTTAGCTTCAGCACCAAAAACCGCAGTACAAAAGCAGAAAAACTATTATTGTAAACATTTATCTATAAAATATGTATAAAGATCCAGAAAAAATAAAGAAACGAATCAGAGGAAGTCGTCTAAAACAATTAAATTAATTTATTTTTACTGTGATGGCATAAAATAGAGAAGTTTGATTAAAGCATTGAATACAAAAATAAAACTCCAAAAGATCTTTATGAGTTTTTAGGAAAATTTAATTGTAACGATGTATTACTTGAAGCTGAAATCTATTCGACCCCACAACGTTTCCGTTCTTTATTTTGGCGTTTTAGAAGATTCTAAAGCAATCCTCTGCACAACAATGCGTTCTTAAGCTACGTTTTGAGATTTGTTTTGACAGTTTTCAACTCCTGTTTATATAAAGCTAGTAACTGAAAGTTAGAAACGTTTTCCGTTGATGTGCAACTTGCAATAACCGTTTGCGAATTATTTCCTCTCAACGTTATTAAAATTCAGTTCTCAGAGGCTGTAGTGAATAAACAAGTTCCGTCTTTCGAAGGCAACTCAGCGACAAATAAAATACAGAGGTCCAGCGAGTAAAGATGAAATTTCTATGAAGCACCTGAAAAAAAATCAACTTTACTGAATTTTGACTGAGATAGTTTATCAGTTTATGTGACTGTACAAAAACTTTAAAGAAAAAACAAGAAGTGAAAATTTGCATACATTATATAACCAATTGATAAAAAAATAAAAACTAGGATTATTTTATGGAAACAAAAGCGTATTTTATACTTTTTGAGAGTCGATATACAATAAAATCTAGCTCAGAAAGATAAACCCCAAGTTTCAGCACATAGCTTTCTATTTCAGTTTTGAAGTCTTTGTCCAGTGTCTACCAGAGCAGAAAAATACGGTTGTGCATCGGCTGTGTATACAATATCCCACCCCTCTTAGGTTGCGCAAGCTTTGAAAATGAGGAATGTTGATCATAAAATGTTTCTAGTTTAGTGCTGTCTTCAAAAATCTTTTCCCCTTGCTATTTTGTTACAGTTCCACGTGTATTTTGGTTTAACTTTCTTTCGAATCGTCAATTAAAACCATCCAATTGTATCGGGTCACATAGCGGTATATGAGAAATAAGTTGCAAACATTAGACTCCGCCTATAGGCAAAAATAATCTCTGACGGTTACAGAATTTGTTTACTAAACCTTTTGGCTGACCAAAAAGTATGAAAATCAAGAGTGAATTCATTGGCAATAAAGGAATCTGCAGCTTAAACTATTGAATTGACCTGTGCCTCTCAACTTTTAAAATTTTACAATACCCTAAAAGAATCTTCTATAACTATATATCTTCTAACCCAATCAATCTCTGTGACTGATTCGTTCAAGAACAAATTACCGAATCCATTGAGGAAAAATCTCAAAAGGGTTATAAACACTGTTTTCATATCTTTAGCAAATGAATTAAATCCTATAGTTTACTATATAGTTTGATTTGTAAACTCCATAATTCAGTTTTATAATGAAATGGATGAGGAGTGAGGGACTTTCTACCAATAAACTATATCAATCTTTCTCGTCTATATTTATAGAAAGTAACAAATGAAGAAAGTATGATACAATGTTATGCAATTTTTTCTAACCCTAAATTAAGTTGAATGATTTCAATTTTTCCAAGAACTGTTTTCATGACTTCCAAGCCGCAAACACGTGTAGTAACTATAGTTTATTAACCCTTTAAGCCCTAAGCACGACAAATGACGTGTTAGTAAATTCTCCCAACTGAGCTCCATACTTTCTGTATAAATAGTTTGGGAGAATTTGGCTTTTCAACTTCCAAAATTTATTCCACTTGATCAATTTATTATTTCTCATTACCGATTCTATGGTTTTGTTATGAGTTATGTAAGGAGAAGTTAGATGTTGATAAATTGCTCTGGGCTGAAAGGGTTAACAGTTTGACTTTCCCGCACATGACCATTTTGAAATGTGAGGTTTTCAGGTTGTAGTGCCAGTTTCCACTTTCAATTAAAACAACAGCAATAGCAATGAACGAGTGGGGGTATGGCACTGCAACCCCAAAACGTAATATTTCAAGATGGCGGCAAACGGGAAATTTGGACTGCATATAAGAATAATCAAATGTGAGTCAATGATAGAGACGTGAGGTAAGGAAAAGTCTTATTTTAGATTACAATTATTGGACAGCCAAGGAACCCATGCACTGAAGGATAAACTTACTTGCATCGTGTCAGCAGCCTGTAACAGCTTACATCGGAACATTGATGAGGTCGACGATGAATTCATTTCCACCTCTTGCTTCAATTTCTTGACATCTTTCCACGTACATGCCACCTGGGTTGATAAACAAAGCCAAGATTACAATTGGTTTGAGTGCTTTTCTTCCTAAATACCGAGACCACAATCTGGAGTTGAAAATGAAACTGAAAGCAAATAAAATGTATTGACTCTCCAAATAGTAATGTAAAAACATATAAAAACCAGGGAATATAAAGGTTATTTAAAATTTAGTTAAAAATGAATGTTTTCGTGTTATCAGTATATCTTCAGGTCAAACAAACAAAACAAAACAAATAAACAAACAAAAGAAAATATACAAAAATTTTAACATATTTTAATTAATATTCAAAAATGTTTTTTTTGCCTCAAGTATAACTGTTTTTGTATTGTATTGTAATGCAATGTAATCCATTGTAATGTATTTTATTGTATTGTAAAGTATTGTAACGTATTGTATTGTATTGTATTGTAATGCAATGTAATGTATTGTATTGTAATGTATTGTATTGTAATGCAATGTAATGTATTGTATTGTATTGTAACGTATTGTATTGTATTGTAACGTATTGTATTGTATTGTATTGTATTGTATTGTATTGTAATGCAATGTATTGTATTGTATTGTATTGTAATGTATTGTAATGCAATGTAATGTATTGTATTGTATTGTATTGTAACGTATTGTATTGTATTGTAATGCAATGTAATGTATTGTATTGTATTGTAATGTATTGTATTGTATTGTACTGCATTACATTGCGTCAGACTCTCGAAATGACCGGATACTGGGGTACAGACAACTAAATTAAAACATACTGATTGCCTGATAACAAAACACTTTTAGACGAAGATAGGACACGAAACACTTCGAGATGAAGATAGGACCAGTAAAACATTAAAGTTAAGAAGACTGTGTTTTCCGGGTATAATTTAAATGGTTTAATTGCTTACTTTCATAAGCCAACAGAAGTCTTGCTGAAATGAACTTGGATAACTATCATCTACTTCAATAATTGGAAGATTCTCATCCACAGTAACAAGAACTTTGCCATCATCAGTGAACATCAGGGCTGCTAGGTATACACCCCTATTTAGAGTGAATCAATAAGAACGGCTTGTACCATCAGCTGTGTGCAGCTCGAAACCAACCCAGGGTTCCCATTGCATAAAAAGGTGTTATTTTACAAAATAAAAAAAATAAATGAATAAATAAATTCTTTCCCATTCTTCCTTGCCAGAGGCAAGTGTTTAATTGCTCGATGGCTTAGTGGCGTGAAAGTCAATTTTGGAGAAGGAGGAAAACCGGAGTACCCGGAGAAAAACCTTTGGGAGAGTTTATCAAGTTATTATGTTGATGATAAAGTCGATTTTGGAGAAGGAGGAAAACCGAAGCACCCAAAGAAAAACGCTTGAGTCAGATTGAGGGATGATAAATCTCAACCCATGTGCTGAGCCCAGGACTTGATCTCAGGTTGTAGAGGTGGGAGGCGCGGACTTGATCTCAGGTTGTAGAGGTGGGAGGCGCAGACTTGATCTCAGGTTGTAGAGGTGGGAGGCACAGACTTGATCTCAGATTGTAGAGGTGGGAGGCACAGACTTGATCTGAGATTGTAGAGGTGGGAGGCGCGGACTTGATCTCAGATTGTAGAGGTGGGAGGCACAGACTTGATCCCAGGTTGTAGAGGTGGGAGGCACAGACTTGATC
>JAOCNB020042037.1:0-13190 GCA_026546465.2 Palythoa caribaeorum | reverse complement strand
GATAGTTGACTCGGGCTTCGCCCTCATCAACTATCACGCGATAGAAATCGCGAGCTCATAATCTAATTGTTAAATAGGATTTTAATCTGCATTATCAAACTCATTAATGATTCATGAACATTAAACAAAAAAAATCATAGCGTGAAGAACATCTTTAAATTTCATCTCTCTTCCATATTTGGATGTAATAAAATTTGAAATTTCTTGGCCAGATAAACACATATTATAATAGAACTAACCTAGACGATTGATGAGTAAGATAAAATTTTCATGTCCAACTTTTATGAAGTTTAAAACAGCTCACCTTCAGCTCGCACTTTTAAATGCGCATAAAGGTCTCCCTCTTACATTTTATCTATTACATGAACAATTAATTACATTTTATATCTTACACGTATAATAGTTTATAAAATTTTCCAGAAGACAAATTAAATAGGACAGATATAGACAATATTTTATTCAGTGCACAGAGTCACATATTTCATCTTAAGGTGGCTTCATGCAAGTGAATTGAGCAAATGAATTAGTTAACTTCAGTTGTTAAGAATATAATAGCCAGGAACTCATGTATCTATCAGTGAAAAAACTTAATTGATTTCAAAAAGTTCTTTTAATTCATCTGTAGATCTCTAGCTCACTGTACAGGTCATTGGATCTGCAGTCCCAGGGGGAGGGGTGGCAGGGGGGACTTATTAAACCTATATTTTAAATTTATGTAAGATTTAATTAATATAGAGAACAGTTATATTTATGTGTCAGAAGTATTGTATGTATGTATGTATGTCGGAAGTATTATAATGACCCGCCTTGTAATTCAGTTTTAAGCTGCAAAAAGGTTGAATAAACATTCATTATTCCTATTATTATTATTATTATTAATATTATATGAATACGAAAGAGCAGGGACACTTGTCACATCTTTTAGGGGTCAAATCTGGCACCTTTTATGGTTCTTAAAACTTAATTCAACTATAGCAGATTATGCTGCTATATCTTTTAGGTAATTTTTTAAAAGCAACAAGTAGATACTTCAAGTGATAATTGTATATTATGTAACCACTAGCAACTGCTGGTCCTCAATCACTACAGTCGCTTTTTGTTAAGTGGTACCATTTAGGTGTAAGAACTGTGTTGCCAAGCCTACCTGGATAAAATGCAGATACCTTTTACATTTAGGGGTCATTTTAGAAACTCGCAATGAATATTCTGTCCATTTTCGAAGTTTTCTAGTGTTCATTGGTTACCATGGTTACCAGAAAGCCAGTTGAGATGGAGTGTCTGCTATTTTTGCCTCCAACTTGGATTTTAAAAAAAAAATTATTCCAACTCAACCATTTTAAACATGTATGATAAAACAAAATAGTTTTATAATTTTCAGCTTAATTAGTAAAGAGAGAAAAAATATAGAATAATCAATTCAGAGACTTTTCTGATATAATAACTTGATTTCTGATTTAAGTGACTACCGGTAACTTGCATAATGTTACATAATGTATTTACTTTATTAATTCAATAGATGAAATTGCCGTTTATCAAGCTACAGCTAATAGGAGTTACTTTGCAATAGCTAAATTAAAATAGCAAACTTTTTATGTTCATAAATGGCTGTCTTAAACGGGATTGATATAAAAATTATGTATAATTAATACGTAGATATTAAAAGTTAGGCATTTGCCATGTTACCAAAAACCTGGATAAAATCGGAAAATGTTAATCCGCATAATAAAGTTACTCTCTGATAAAATTGTATACAATTCATTGTAGAGATAACAAGAGACCTCATGACTTTCATTAAGTCATTCTTGAAAGAAATACCGGTTCTTCAATCAATTCCGCTTTATATCATCGGAGAATCCTATGGCGGTAAGATGACTGCAAGTTTTGCAGTTGCCCTTCATGAAGCAGTGAAGTCTGGTGACATCCGATGTCAGCTCAAGGGTGTCGGGTTAGGAGACTCGCTTATATCTTTTCCAGAAACCGTTGAATCTTACGGACGGTATCTCTATTCCTTCTCCTTATTGGACTACAAAGGCATGAAGACAGTTAATGACTATTTTGAAAAATCTGCCGCAGAAGCGAGACGGGGCAACTACATTCGCAGTATGGAGCTAAACGAGATAGGTATGCAATACATTGAGAACCTCACTGATAATGTTGACGTTTACAACGTACTTCGACATAGAGTCTTTGACCAGACCAGCAACTTAGTATTGAAGAGTAAAAAGGATAATTCCTATTACCGATTATTGGTTGCCCGACTTTATGAAAATCCCTTGTCGGAACTAATGAATGGACCTATAAGAAAAAAACTGGGAATCATTCCCCAAAACGTCACTTTTGGTGGACAATCACAAGCAGTATTCCAACATCAGTTGGGAGATTTACCGAGTCCTGTTCTTGAAGAAGTAAGCAAGCTCATAAACTATGGATTGAAGGTTGTCATTTATGAAGGTCAGCTTGATTTAATTTGCGGGACAACAGGGGCAGAAGCTTGGGTGCAGAAGTTAAAGTGGTCCGGACTAAATGAATTTGATGATTTACCCCGTAAACCCCTGTATACGCCGGCGGGTGCAAAAAAAAAGGAAACTGCAGCTTTTTTGAAGTCGTATCAGAATGTTGAGTTTTATTATATTCTGAAGGCTGGTCATATGGTACCAACTGATGCACCGGAAATGGCTTTGGAAATGCTAAAGAGAATTATAGCATAAAAAATGATGTTTCCACGATTATACTAATTCATTCTTTGATGGTGACAGTGATAGTAATGGTGATGGTGCATGATATAGTAATTGTGTTGTGATTGTGATGTTGTAGGTGATCCTGATGGTGACAGTGATAGTAGTGGTGACGGTGCATGATATAGTAATCGTGTTGTGATTGTAAGTAGACTTTATTTAAAGAGGATTGCACGAAATAATAGATAACACTAATAAACTGGTGGCCCTATAATTGGATAAAATTAAATTTAACTATCAAAACTTGATACACAATAACTAATTACAATTTTAAAAATACAAAAAATCTAATCTAAAATTGCTGAGCTAATAAAGTTAAAAATTATTTCGAACACTTAATTAAAATGATGTAAGAGTTTCTGCTTTTCTAAAATATCTTTAAAAAGAGATTGCCTAAAGGCCTTTGCCGAAGTTGATAATCTTGTCTTTAAAGGTAGTGAGTTCCACTACTATCACTGTCACCATTACTATCACTGTCACCATTACTATCACTGTCGCCATTACTGTCACTGTCGCCATTACTATCACTGTCACCATTACTATCACTGTCACCATTACTATCACTGTCACCATTACTATCACCGTCAGTGATAGTAATTGTGATGTTGTAGGTGATCCTGATGTTGACAGTGATAGTAATGGTGATGGTGCATGATATAGTAATCGTGTTGTGATTGTGATGTTGTAGGTGATCCTGATGGTGACAGTGATAGTAATGGTGACAGTGATAGTAATGGCGACAGTGATAGTAATGGCGACAGTGATAGTAATGGTGACAGTGATAGTAATGGTGATGGTGCATGATATAGTAATCGTGTTGTGATTGTGATGTTGTAGGTGATCCAGATGGTGACAGTGATAGTAATGGTGACAATGATAGTAATGGTGACAGTGACAGTAGTGGTGACAGTGACGGTAGTGGTGACAGTGACAGTAGTGGTGACAGTGATAATAATGGCGACAGTGACAGTATTGGTGACAGTGATAGTAATGGTGACATTGATAGTAATGGTGACAATGATAGTAATGGTGACAGTGATAGTAATGGTGACAGTGATAGTAATGGTGACAGTGATAGTAATGGTGACAGTGATAGAATGGTGACAGTGACTGTAATGGTGACAGTTATAGTAATGGTGACAGTGATAGTAATGGTGACAGTGATAGTAATAGTAATGGTGACAGTGATAGTAATGTTGACAGTGATAGTAATCGGTGATAGTAATGGTGGTGGTGGTAATAGTGATGGTGAAGGCGGTGGTGGTGGTGGTGGTGATAGTGATGGTGGTGGCAGTGGTGGTGATAGTGATGGTGAAGGCAGTGGTGATGGTGACATTTATAGTGATAGTGAAAATGATGATGATCATTGATGGTGATGTGATGGTGGTGGTAGTGATAGTGATGGTGGTGGCGGTGGTGATAGTGATGGTGGTGGCGGTGGTGATAGTGATGGTGGTGGCGGTGGTGATAGTGATGGTGGTGGCGGTGGGGATAGTGATGGTGGTGGCGGTTGGGATAGTGATAGTGATGGTGGTGGCGGTGGTGATAGTGATGGTGGTGTCGGTGGTGGTGGTGATAGTAGGGAGTTTAAGATATGAGGACGGCGATACCAACGGCGACGGCAAAGAACAATAGTAAACACTAACTGCACGTTGGAATGCATCGACCTGAGCACCTGCACGTTGTTGTCGCTAGAAACAGAACGAGAAAAGACCTATTTTGGAGATCTGGGGACGACGAGGACGTGATAACAGTACTTTTTTTATCTTTAAGGAGGAACTTTTGCTCCTAAAACAAAAACCTAATGACCCGCAGAAAGGAGTACACAACAAACCAGAAATATATTTTTTCTGAGCCGTCGTCGTTGGCCTTGCGGTCGTAGTTTCTTAAAGTCCCTAGTGATGGTGAAGGCGGTGGTGATGGTGACATTTATGGTGATTGTAAAAATGATGATGATCATTATCGTGACTGTGATCGTTAAAGTAATGGTGGTGGTAATGGTGTGTACGCATCTGCTCTTGGAAAAATTGTCGTAAAATTGCGAGAAAGGTTGCTGGAGGGGTTAGTATTCTGTACAACGATGTTCCCTGTTCCTGCAATCCGTTGCGAAAAGTTGCTCTGAGTTCCACTTTGTGCAGCTCTTCGCGCAACAAAACAATTGCAAGACAACCCATGTTACACTATGCAACTGAATTCTCCAGCAACACGTCACGCAACGGCATGGCAAAACAAATACGTATTGTAACAGGTCACGCAACGGCATGGCAAAACAAATACGTATTGTAACAGGGCTTTTCCTCTGCCCAGGTACAAACAATGAAACTGATCTTCACTTGTAAAAATATTGATTTCTCGCTGAGGAGAAATATAGGTATTTCGTCAGCAATAGACCTCTTTCATAACTAGAGGTCAGTTTTAATATTCTTTTGTTGTCATTCAAATTAGCCGGCATCGCCTCGTTTGAGGTAACATATTCTTTTGAATTTTCAGCTCAAAAACACTGAAGCCAGCGAGCGGCTAATATGAATACGAGTAAATGAATACAAATCACTACTAGTTTTTAAAAAGCTCTGTTAACTGAAATGCATTACTATTTTGTACATTATTGAGTAATTTTCAATCGCGCAAAAAAACGTAGGTACTTTCCTGTAAAATAAAAGGAAGAAAAGTGATATCCGTGAACGACAAGTGCTAAGTGCTCCTGCCCCGCACGTGTTTATAAATCGTGAAAGATTTGGCTGACCTCAATCTGGTTTCGTTCCGGAACCAATGAATATGTGATCTGGCGTTTCTTACAAGCGTTCGTTGTTTCGGTCACGTGAACGTATGAACGCTTGCTGATACGAACTGAAACCAGTCAAATAACGCCAAATAGTATACTTTAGCTTTGTACTTCGTTCTATCGGCTGTAAAAATTCAAGCCAATCAAAATCTGGCCTGCAATTAGTTTAATAATTGAGGAAGTTTTCAAATCTGATATTAGAGCACGGAATTATCATAAGGAAGTATGGGAAGACTTTGCAAATAAATTTAAAAGCTTTTAGGCCCAGTTAAGAAGTCGACCTTTGCACGTACCGAACTTAATGCAGATGAGCAAATTATATTGTTCTATCTCATTTGCATTAAGTTCGGCACATGTGAAAGTTCAACGTCAGAATTAGACCTCAGTCACAGAAATTTTTTATCAAATTTGTTATTAGACAGTACGTTAGGGCAAAAGGGAATTAAATTCAGATTTTCTTAGCAAGGACTTAAAATCTTAACTTTTAATAAATAAAAACTTTACAAAATACTCAGTAACCTTATATTGCCCCTCAATGCAAACAAACAAGCTACAAAGCTTGGTTTCATCCAAAGACTATATTGGTTTTCAACTGTACTCGCATAGATAATCTTAGTTTGCTCATCATTGTAATCGGGGTAAAGCGATTGAGGCTAAACTGCACCATCAAAAAATTCCTAATTGCAAAAGGCAGACCTCACTGAACAAGAAGACAACAACAATATCTCGAACCAAGAAAAATGCATTCTGATTTGCTATTTTAAATACTGCATGTTAATCAAAGTAGTATTACCGAAAACTTTCAAGACCTTCTAACCGCATTCTCTACCCTACTCTTCAAGTTTTCAATTTTAACCTGAAGGGACTTCCAGTATCACCAATCCATAAGTTTTAACTACTCCCCATCCTTCCCCCCCCACACACACACACCCCTTCCTTCACTTTTCCATCCCCTAACTTTTCTGGATTATTTCCAATATAACTATACCAAAAAGTCCCGGATTATATATTATTTGGACAAAAACAAAACCAAGATTCTTGGCGCTCAAATTAATTGTTTATGCACTATTGTCGCTCTTGTGTGGGAAATGTGGGAGGTCAAATATAAAATAGACTTAAGAACAGCACAAAGGGTGGATTGGCGGTTTGCGTTGAAGCAAGTGCTGGGCGTTGGCCAAGCACAAGTCACACTAGACGCAATATAAGGTTATATGAAATTAAAGGTTTTCGAAGTTTTGTGTTGTTTTGGCCAAGAAAATCTTAACTGAAAGACTTTTGAAGTTTACTCATTTCCCTAGCTACTTAAAAAGTGTTAAAGATGATGAAGTTTTGTTGAAAAATTATTCAATAGCTACTGATAAACATTGGAAACTGAAGGGCAATATTGCGTAGGGAACTGACCGTAGAGTGTTGATTTGCATTTATTAACTCATAACTCGTTGACGATGTCTTTCATAAAGCCACTGTGATATTTTACCTGTCAGGCGGACACCTCAGTTACTTGACCAAAGATGAGATTGCTAATCTTTGGTTTTATTATCCATTGCTTTATCGTCGGCAACCTTATAAATGGTAGGTACAAATTAAATTCCATGGACTTAATTTGTAAATCAAGACTTTATAGACAAAGTACTATGATATCGAATGATATACTTTAGACACACTTTGAAGTTGCTATCTCGCCGCACATCCAAAAGAGTTCATGTCACCCTACTCTTGCAAATCATTGCAACTGACGAGTGGTCAAAAAAACCCAGAGCCAACTACACCTGCTATATTCTCTCCAAAACCGGTCAAAATGAAATAGAAAACGCAACTTACAATAGAAATAAAAGGAATATGCATGGGAGACCATTGACCCAGAAGAAAATAGGCTCAGCTGGAGTAACCTCAACAAATTTGTGTCTAGACCTCAAAGTTTTCACTCAGTTTCAGTCCGTCTCTGTATGAAAGCAACAAGTGTTTTTCTTCATGTACTGAAAACGGTATGGCTCGTAATTCCGCAAATTAAAAGTGGACAAAGGAGCCAACTTCCATTTCGTTAGTTGGGCTTCGTTACATTGTTAATGAGCCAGTGCTTTGCAGTTAGCTAGCAACTAAGTTGAATCACTCAAAAAATTTTCCTCTTTCTTTAATTCCGACTCCCAGAAGTTGTGGTGTATGTGTGCTTGATCACAGAACAAATAGAGAAAATTTTATTTTACGACCGTGCTACGATATTTTGGAACTTTCTTTGTTGGGAGAAATATTGCATGGGCTACTGAAAAAATATGGAGCGTGTTTACAGTTTACAAATTTTTGGTCATCTTTGCTGCCCTGTTTACCGCATGTAAAATTTATACTTCACTGCACGGCTACAATTGCAAATTTTAAGAAGATAAGTTTTAATCAAAGAGTATCATTTTGTCATCTGTTTTAGTTCATACGACTTTCTTTAATTTTCTACTTTAATTCGACCATATCCTTTCGTGCTGTTTTTGTGAAAGCTTTGGATTTTTTTAAAAATAAATTTTGTTACGAAGACGAAATATATTGATATTCTTGGGAAGGGCGTATTTTGAAATCACTGTCTTTAGACGAATTAACGAAGTATTTTTGTAATATTTTTCCCTTGATACATAAAATAAAAATAAATGACAGTCAGGAAACGATATCAACTTTCAAATCTTACATGGTTTCTTGCTTATATAGCACTAGGTTGCTTTTCACATGAGACGAAAACTTTCGGCTTTCGATTCTTTTATCGGGAAGACGGTCAGATATCAGTTCTGGGGACAAAGACCAACTGTCTTCGAAAAGCCTAACAACTTGATAAAGGATTGTATTAATAAGACAATTTTAAAAAGCCTCGACAACTTTCAGTCAGCTATCTTCGCCTCAATTTAGACTTCTTATTTTAGAACATTGTCAAAATAAAGAATAAAACTAATTCTAGGTCCCTCACAATATCGTTGAGCTTTTATCTTTTCAAATATTTATCTTCAAGTTAAAGCAGCCCTGAATAAATTGATTCTGAAATTACTAAATTGATATAAAAGTTTAGATAAATTGTTTTTCGTCATCGGAAGATTTTAAACCGAAAACCGGAGCAGGAACATTTTATCCAAACTTTTGGCCTAAATATTTTATCTCAAAATATCCTAAATTTTATATTCTAAATTATCATTTACATCTGAGCCTTTTATAAACTTTATACAGTTATACTGTATACAGTTTTGGCAAAACTTACAAAAGTATTATGGTTCGAATTTTATTCAGTCTTGTTTTATTTAAATTTTTTTAGAACAATTCTGTAAGACAGTGGGACTCAATTGAGAACAATGTAAAAACAATTGAAGATCTTCTATGGCGGTCGTAAATTATGTGCTTAAGGGGCCGTTTACATGAACCCGGGTCGGCTGCCAACCCGGGTCAGTAGGCCAACCCGGGGTGTGGAAAAATTTTGTTTATATGGACCCGGGTTGTCCGCGATACAAAGCCTTTCTGGCCAACCCGGGTCGGACCCGGGTCAGCTTTGTTGTTGATCCCCCAGAGAACTTTGGCGGAAAAAGATTAACCGATGGCGCCGCAGAAAGCATCTGGTTGTGATGTTGTCCGCTATCCTTCCTTTATTAAGTGCCACAAATGAAAACAACAGCAACTGCAACAACGACAACAGCAACAACAGCAACAACAACAACAGCAACAACGACAACAACAACAGCAACAACGACAACAACAGCAACAACGACAACATACTTTATTTAGCACTCAATTGCTATCTCTACTGCTTTGATTTTTTTTTGTTTCTTCAGCAAGCATGCACTAGTTTAATCAGCAGTTCTAGTTATTGAAATGCTTTGGAAACGAAACGCTTAAATACCCTACCTGCAGAGCATTTTAAAACATCGACATTTTAAATCATAAATGATTTATTAACAGTTTGCCATCTACTAAATTCGTATTAACAGAACAGAAAGAACTTCGTAGTTTAGTTCCTTGATCACGATGTTCTGCTAAACGAGCAACAAGTAATCAGTAGTTAACTTGTAGAACTAGAAGGAATTATAAAGAATTAGAAATTTACCTTTTACATTTAACAAAGGGAAAATAAATAGGGAAAATGTGCGTTTTCCCTATTTTCCGGGTGTAGGGGAGCAGGGGTTTTCGTTGATTGGAAGTTGTCAATTGTTTTAATAGATTTTTTCTTCCTTATCTTGTATTTATGTTATAATAAGGGAGCAGTTGTCAATTGGGACTTCGGCCTGTTACTGTCCCCCTCACGCTCCGTCTTTTTTATTGGCCTGTAATTGTATTCCAGTGACAAATTTAAGAAATCAAAATTAAATCAAATCAAATGTGCTGAGAACAAGAAATTATTTTGGACCCAAAAAGCTGGAACAGTGCACTGACTTGTGAACAACCGTGTGTCCTACAGTAAATCATTGAGTTTAGCCGTTTTTTTTCTTAGCTGCCCAAAACTTTAGATTTCTCTCACCGCTTCCACGAATGGGAAGAGCATATTTTACTGGTTCGTATACCTTCAACTGTAAAACATCAGATTCGAAGGCGACCAGCTCGTTATGGAAGAAACTGTCTTGGAACAGGCCATTTACCCAGCTAAATCTCCCGTCAAACAAACTGGTAGATAGAGATGGTGTTTTCACTTTATTGTCTATAAACCGATTTGACGGAGGACAATACCAGTGTAGAGCTGTCAATCAGGGTGGACAGTGGATAACACAACCATCAACACCATGGGGCCATCACCTAATTGCTGTGCCGGGTAAGGCTTTTAAACTTGACTTCTCGTAGCTTAAGTAAAATCAGGTTCCAGTAAAAAGTTGGCAACCTCCCATCATTCTGCCGCACTTTGCTTTTCCCACACCACAATGTTTAGATTTCCGTACTCAGATACTGAGAATAAAACAGCTCGCGTATAAAACAAGGTTTTGAAATAAAATGTAATTATAGTTTAGTTCAAGTATTAGTCCGAATAAGAAGAAAGCAGGTCAACACCAGTGAATGCAGAAAGGTGCTAATTGGTTTAGAACAATTTCATTCGGGGAACAAAAAAAATTAGGTTTCAATGCTTTTGTTTTGACGTCTTGTGATTTGATAAATTATTATAACACAAAACTCTAAATAAACACTTGCTTTAAAATAAAGTTCCATTACATTTTATTTAAAAAACATGAACGTAAGTTGGTTTATTCTCAGAATGAACGTCTAAACATTCTAGCTGCCTACTTCGTACTCATGATCAGATTTTTACTACAAGCAATGTTTATTCCATAGAAAAAGTTAATACGAGAAGCCCTTCCATGTCAATGTTTATAATATTTCGGCTAGTCATCCGACGGCCATCTTCAGATTCTAAGCCAGTGGCTTGGACTAAACACAAAGCAAAGGCACGTGACATAACAATTTTCAACCAATCACACGATGCACTCCATCCTGGGGAGAAATATTCACGCTAAATACTCAGCACAAGGCGTGTACATGGTTTGCTTAGAAATCTATCATTGCTGTTCCATGTACAAAAAGATGAAACACATTTATCTGTAGTAATTTGACACCCACGCTATTCTGGCGTTTATAAGTACTTCACAAAAGCTAAAGCACTAAATTGCAGCTTTTATGAGACTAAGTGGCCCATTGGAGCCGGTGTGTATCTCCGGTTTACTGTATAGTGTTTAAGTGGGTGAGAGTCATTAAGTCTATCCCCTGGATGGAACACTAATCCATCGCAGGTTAGCCCCCAATAGCAGTTTGTACTCATTTTACTGCACTCGGGAGAATGGAAAGCTGAGTCAACTTTGGCGGAAAAGAAGGTCATACAAAAGTTCTACACTCGGCTGAGCCGGAGTTTGAAACTGAGACCTTATGGCTAGAAGGCAGAGACTTTACCACTGTGCAAACTACACAGTCGATCACAAAGGGTTAGTTAGTACTAGTAGTTAGTTAGTTATCGGATGTTGTTTACTTACAGCACCGAGACCTGTTTACACCCAGGATCCCAAGAATGTTCTATTTAGAGCGCTGGGGGAGAGTGTCCAGCTAAAGCTGAGAGCAAACATTCGCTCGGTCAACATCACGTGGTTTAGGTTTTATTCCTTGCCTGGTGGTAAAAGGAAAACCGGGCCAATCACAGGGAATCACACGATAGCCAATGTACCGGACTCGAATGGGATAACCTCAGTTCTTACCTTCCCCCAACTAAAGTTGTCTGATGGCGGCTACTATCTGGCGCGTGGAACGTTCTTGTCCAGAGTAACGAATGAATATTATCATTTTAAAGTGTTCGGTAAGTAAACCTTATTAAAAATTTGTTTACTCTTGCCAGCACCAGCGCCACCAATGACACCTAAAAGGAGGGGCCCCGCCACACCGGAATGCAGTTGAGGAGAAGGGCCCCTCCTGATGATGTCGCTGGTGCTGGATCCTACAGGGAAGTTGCTGGCTGCACTGCACCATACGACCTGGGTGTTTCTCTTCTCATATAAATGCAGTGTAATATGTTAGTAAGCGATTCTCGACCGAAACACTTATTAAGAGACTATCAACCTCGCGCGAGGTCTGTGTGGAAAAATATCAGACCAAGGTCTTGACAGTACAGCCCGAGGTCTGATATTTTTACATACAGACTGAGCAAGCGAGGTTAATAATCAATTCGTTTATTATATAACTTTTTTTTACTTCTAGTAATTTATCCCATGCATACCTACGTCTACGGAAATCATCGGAACTATCCGACATTTTTCGGAAATTATCGGAAAGCTTCGGAAATGTTTAAAAACTGTTTCTTATGCATTTTTGGATTTTCGAAGATCCGAAATCTTTGGAAAGTACTTTCAAATTGTTTTTTAAATACTATTACGAGTTTTGAAAATTTTCTGAAAATCGATATCCGGGAAACCGGTCCGAGTACGCGTTTTGACAGACCGCGCGTGAACCAATCAGAGTGCAAGAAATTGAAAGGTCATATAACAAATTGTTTTATTCAATAATCTAAAGTTTAAGTATTAAGAGATTTTTAACCGACAGTTATTTATACTTCCCGTAATTTGGAAACTTTTTTTATTAAACTTTATTTATTCTATTTTATTTTATTTTATTTTATTTTATTTTATTTTATTTTACAATCTGCTGCTTTCTCTATCTTAACAACATTTCCCAGTGTCGCTGATAAGGGTATCAACATAAAAGTGAAATGAATTTTTTTAAACAATAGTATAGTACGAATGAAATTAGCTGTATTTTTGAGGTAGATTCTACTTATCTTGGGGTGGAATTAATTATCCTATGAGATGACGTCATGTTTCATTAATAAAATGAAAGTTAGATGGATTATATCATCTTAATTATAGGATGACATGTACATTATCCCTAAAAAATATGCCATGTCATAGCTCATGAACAAAACTAAGGATTCTTTTGTTTTTTGAATGACTTGTCCAAATTTGTCTGATTATTCTTTTGCTCTCATGGATTGCACCGTCACGTTTGACGTTTTATGGTGAGGTTATGTTTAACTATTTCCATTGCGTTTCAGGCACTGTAAAAGCAGTAGAGCCAAACTCAAAGTCAAACTTCAAAACTTTTCATGACTAGTTCGGCAAACAACACCAGATTTCATTTTCAAGTCATTGAACTATAAAGTGAATGCAAATCAAAAGTACTAAAAACAACTG
>JAOCNB020041941.1:0-13191 GCA_026546465.2 Palythoa caribaeorum | reverse complement strand
AGGGCGGCGTTTATTAATATTTTGGCTGTCAGGTGCGGCGTTTATTCGAGGGCGGCGTTTATTAATATTTTGGCTGTCAGGTGCGTTTATTCGAGGGCAGTGTTTATTCGAGGAAATACGGTATTTTTAAAAGTGTAATGCATGCTGTTCTAATCGGATATGAAATTTTGAACATTGTAAAAAAAAATCGTTTTCGAAAATGCCCCAGAAACTTATCTAGCAACTTGTTAGAAGTTTACATTTAAATCACATGTTCAAATATCGTATTTGCCTCGCGGCACATATAAGTTATAGTTTATAGTAAAATGGCGGTTGATAATTTTGTTTGTTTTCGTGACACAAGCAACTGTAAATGTCACGCTGTACGAGTTTCAAAACACAGTTCGTGCAAACGTTGAGGTATCTGTTGTTTTTCTTGTTTGCGTGATCAAGTCTGTTATTTTAGCTATTACGACAACGTGACGCAAGTCATTCTTCTGGAACTGAACAGGAAAAACACGGGTGTCATCAGAAATTCACATCTTTCTACTTGATTTAATCCATTCAAAGAAAGAAAGAAGGTTGTTTTGGCAAAGTGTCAGTTGCTGGAGGGCAAATTCTAGATAAGCTATATACGCCCAAAAGTTTGTTTTATGGAAAACTTGTTTATAGTCACGCATTGTCAAGAATTGCATTGTCTTTTAAATTTCCAGGTCTCAGTAAAATTTTGCCTACCCTAATAAAAAATGTTTGAAAATTGGGGAGGCCGACTGGGGACATCATACTAAATATGAGACTCCAATATTTGTGATTGGCTTTCGATACACAACTGAATATTGTCTAAGCTGGAATTGCCACAAAATTAAAATAACCGATTCGGGAGTGGTACATATTAAAGATAATTCAGTTTTAAAATTCTTCGTGTCTTTTGGTTGCAAAACACGTTTAACACAAAACCTGTTTGTGCCAGAATTGCGTGAAAAAATTAAAAGGATGAGCGACTTGGCTCTTTTAGAAATAAAACTTGCATTTCATTCTTGTATGCTCATAAAAAGCGTTCGATATAGAAGCAGCGTTCTTGTAAAGCAATTGCAAAAAAAAACATTCATGATAAATACTTGCAAACTTCAAATCAAAAACGATTCCGATCAACCAAAAAAGTGGAGTTGATTTGTTTATGAACATCAAACATTAAAATGCAATGGACTTCAAGAAAATTACGTCCGGCAACACAAGTGGAATCATAAAATATGTCTTTGTTTTCATGACAGAACTACAAAAAGTTCATTAACAGCTGATTTATTTTCAATCACATTTTAACATATAAAATTATACAAAACTGATTTTAGTCGCATGCACGCATTTTGTAGTTAGAAAAGCGAGCTCGCGTGCTATGTTGGGTTACAGAAGCACGCGTGAATTTGTAAGCAAACGAAAGAAGTGCGTTTAGCGAAACACGAGAAGGTACATGCAGGAGTTATGGTACATCTGCAACAGGCCGATGGCAATATTGTATAAAGAAAAAAATGTTGTTTTTTTTCTTGAACTGATTTTGCCACCCTCGTATCTGGCGTGTGTATATCAAACTGATGTTGTGAGGAAAAATTTCAAACTAAAGTTTTTTTGAAAAAAAAACGTCTGTAAAGAATAAAAAAGCTATTGAGTAGTTATATTCTATACACATACACGAACGTAATTCGACATTCGATCATTTCTTAAAGTATGGTGTGCTTGAATTAAACTTTAAACGATGTTTTTATGAATACGAATTTTTGATATTTAGGTTGATTAGATAAGAATTTTAGACATTCTTATAAATGTTTTTATTGAATTTTTATTGTAAAGTTACGCGATTCAGTACTTTAACTGCAAGTAAGTTTTAAGTATAAAACCCAATCTATGTACCTATCAGTGAACTGAGCTACTGAACAATGCCCAATTTTCTAAACCTACGGCTTTACATTACAAAATTCTAAATCACATGAATCAACACAATCTGTAGTTACAGTGGGGTGGCCATATAGCCTATCATATTTCAATTAGGTCAGATGTTCTCATTAACTTAATGGGAAGCGGGTGCATGTTTTGTTCAATTTGACCGAGAAGAAAAGTTATCATGTTTTTACCAGCTGAAGTAATTACTCAGTGTCATTTGTCAAATCGAAATTAGCAGCTTTTATCAGTTATGATCATATGATATGGATCGAGTATGTTGATAAAGGTACCCGGGCGACACAGACGAAGGAAAAGAATTTTAAAAAACATCAAGTACTCTCAATCGTATATTAAGTATCAATTTGGATGTAATAAATCAGAAATGTCTCTAAAACAACTCCAGCAAGCGATTTTCACACTTCTCGTTAACTTTATGTTGCTTTCTGTTTAAAAAAAGGTGTAGATGAAATGTGTAAATCAGTACGATTTTAACCCGGAAAAAATGATACTCCCACATATACCATTTCTCTTTATTTTTTTTATTTTTATTTTCGCCTGGCCAGTCGCCTGTTTTATTGCATTTGTCTGTGGTAGATCAATTTACCTAGCATTTCAGTTCACGTTGCAGAAAATCCGAGTATCTATTAGTTAATATTGAAATTTTTGCAAGTAAGCGCAGAATTTGCAAAAGACGAGTGTTTACTATATTTGTATTTCAGCTGGAACCGTCGAAAATTCGTTTCTAGCACTGAGCTCATATCTTCAAAAATATCCTCGCTGTTTATTTTCTGACGCTATAAAGTTAAAATTTACAGCTGCTCTTTAAAAAATATCCTAAAATTACGATAGCTGCTAAAAAGCCAGTTTTAAAAAATATTTAAACAACATTGGCATACTTTTGTAAACATTTTCACAGGAAAAGTAAGTTCTCGTGTTGTTTACCAAACGATTTTGTCTTGAAAATCAAGGGAAATCACATGAAGTTTTATTCCATGGGGGAACCTCATTTCAGTGTTTTGAAAACATGGCCCTAATCATCACGTAGACTCTGCCAAATGATGCCGGCCTTAACTACAGTATTTACATGGTTATTAAAACTTACAAGCCCGTTACTCACTCCCCAAAAAAGATGTTAATGACAGATGGAAATGAAAAAAATTAGAGAGAAAGATTGCTGTTGTATTTAAATTGACCGACGACGCATTTTCGAGCGACCTGCAGCTGAGCCATTTTTTAAAATCAACAAGACAAGACGCGCTCGCATTATATCTTCAAAAAGTAATACTATAAAGGGAAAATGGATAGTGAAATCCATTATTACTCTATGTTCAATTTAATTCTAGTAGCTTTTCTGCGGTCCCTTGGGTAAAGCATGCAGGAAAATTAATTGCTCTGTCATATTTATTTGACATTTTCTAAACACAGCGAAAGCCGCCATGGTGGCCATATTCACCGAATTCTATTAGCTGTCGTTAAAATTTAACATAATGTGGCCTGAACACTGCAGAATTTCCTGAGAACAGGTACTGTGAATGTTTTTGGCAGACATAAGTTTCGCCCTTTCCTTTCCTGCGAACTTTTTTCTCTTTCAATTTCAAAGATACCTTCTTTTTAACGGCAAATATGCGAGGATTAGAATTAAAAGGAACGAAAACTTTTTCCGATCGAATCTGATTTGAAAGCCTCTTGCATTTTCCGTTATTAAACACACCTTCTCGATTCTGCTGTCCAGTATCTACAATTAACCACCTTAAAGGTTCAAACTAGATGACAAGTTACCTGTTCGAAAGACGGGAAAATCCGCCGAGTAGGATTAGCAACATTAAACACGTACAACCGAAGAGGAAATTCTTATTTGAAAATTTTTTATCAGGTTCTTGCTTCGGAAATACACTGACTGCGTTGGCGTTAAAAGAAATCACTTTTGAGAACTAAGAAAGTAAATTAAATCCGTTGCGCAATTTCCATCATTAACAGAAAAAGTAAAACTAGACAACAGCATAAAATTTCCGCAATCTATATTTTGACAAACATCAGTTTGGTTTGACAATGACAATCAAAATAGTTATTGGGCTTTCGCGTCGAAAATCACTGAAAATGCTAAAAATGACCTCAACAGCGGTTGTTAATTTTTCAAAAGTTATAGAATACTAGAATTGAAATCAAATGAAAATACAAGTTCTTATCCGATCTGCAATAAAATGAGCGATGTAAAGAACTAATTGCCGGCAATTTATTCAGCCTTTTTTCCCCTTATGTAGTGTAGTTCTTTGGCAAAACAACACTGAACCCAACCGGATAGAAAAAATTGCAAATTTTCTACATTCAGTTTTTGATGGGCAACGGGAACCGAAATCCTGGCGTTTTCATCACAACAAGTAATGACGGATATTTAATCGACGTAGTCGATAAGAAATAATAAATTTTACTTTCCCTTGCAGTTTCGCAGAATTCTGCTATCGGAAATGTTGTGCCGATCGCGCGCGATAACTCGAGAGTACAGTAAATATCAAATTCGACTTTGCGAGTGTCACAGCCTTATAGAAGAGTCACTCCAATACACAATTGTTATTAATTAAATGAGTGACAGGACTGTCTTACAGAACAATTTTCACTCTAGTTATAAACACTACAAATATCATCCAGCTTCCTTCGACGGCTTAAGATTATACTTTTTCCTGTGAGATCTTCCGGAGAAGAAATTAATCCATGCCATATGTTTCAGGTGGTAACAGCCAATCATGAGGCTCCGTCAACAGCGTTGGTACATAATATTGCGGTGAAATAAATACGCGCACACGTCATATAATGGCAAGTTTTGCATGAGAAAAAAAAGTACAAATTTGCTAAGCAACGTGAAAACAAAGCGTAATTTCATAAGACTGTTCCTTCCGCCTTCTCGCGGCGTGTGTAGAGAAGCGAAAATAGACTCTTTGTTTGGACTCTCTCGCCGCCAAAGTACAAAATATCGTTATGATAGACTCTTATCTAGAAAGAAACCGCGGCAACGAAAATCTTACGAAAAAATGAGGCGGTCAACGAAACTCGATAAGAGCAGCTGATTGTGATATGAATGACGCACACCTGGTGGATGTGGAACACGTGGGGTCTACTGTGACTCGCTGGCTGGTCACCTGGTTTTATGATAAATCAAAATTGCTGGCTGCGCCACGATCGGCCGCCATATTGCTTTGATCGAAAAATAACACCTGCCCTTCACAAAGGTATACACAGAGAAAAACTCGCCTTGTGATTGGGAGAAAGATTCTGTTTCCACAGTGATCTTAAAAATGGCCTTTTGGAGTAAACAGGTTGGTTTTAAATCAACAGGTTGTCTCTGTGAGCAAAAAATATTCATATTCAAAATTTTTTGCTGCTAAAGAGGTTTTTTCGCGGAACGTCGCAAGAAAATATATTTCCAAGTTTTCTGACATGAAAGCGAAACCGGATTTAAACACAACGATTCTATTTCTGTGCCCAATTTCCACGTTTTTATTATTAATACTGGATAAAGTTGGCACCTAGTCGGAAGCAAGAAAATTGATTTCTAATTTATTCGTTCCTAAGGAAAACAATTTGTTTCGAATATCGAAGCTCGAGATTTTTGGACGTGTCAAAATTTTGGATACAAGGTTTCGATGTATTCTCTTGCATCAATCGTTTTTTCCTTTACATAGGATGACTCAGTTAGGGTTTTCCGTCTTTTAAACAACAAACAGAAACTCTCTTTGAAGCAGAAACGCCCTTATGTACGTTCAAAACATACATCCACTTTTTCATCGCCTAAAGACAAGTTTAGAATCGAATTCAAACTTGTGGGTTTTTGACGCAACTTTGAATCTGTTTCGTAACATTAGCCATAATACACTTTGTTGCCCGAGGGATTGGAAGTTGTATGTCATTGCAAACCAGAAAAAAATAGTATTCTTATTCTAAGTAAGCATCACACTTGTCTTTCTGAAAATGCAAATTTTCGTGTTGTGACACATCGCTGACAAATTAGGGACAGTTCTGGGCTTGTTCTATTATAAATTCGACCCACCATTGTTATCTGCACGTGGCGTGCATTCTTAAATAGTTTAAGCCTAAACTGTCTGTCGAAGTTCGGGTCCGAAAAAAGTCGTTTTGGTACACAGTTGGCAGTACGTACAAACATTTTGTCGCGAGTGTTTAAACGCTCCTTTTTACCCAAGGATTGAAATTTTCGGAACTTATGAGTGTGTGATAACAGGTTCGTGTTCAGTTTTTGACACGCGCCGAAACACTCATTTAAAAGACACAGCGGCAGTAACTGGATTAAGTCAACTTCAACCAATCACGAAAAGGGAGGGAGGGGCAATTCACTGGTCTCACTGCACATGATTGGCTCTCCTGTGTTTTAGTGCGGTGACGTGTCAAAGCGTCACTGAGAACCAACGCAAACTCAGTGCGAAATTATTAAACATAGAAATTGCCCCATAAGTGCAAGGTTGCGACAGTCCTCCAAAACATTCATACGTTTCATACCCCAGTAAGATAATTCAGAGGGGCATTTTCTTGGACTTTCGCCTCGATCGCCGCGATTTCAAACAGAAATCGGCTGTTGGTATTGCAGTTTCTAAATTGTCAGCTAAATTTGTATTTGCGTGATTTGGGATTAGGGTAGCAGTTTGGTCGGATGGAAATGATGCCAGTGTTTCAGAGGAGCAATGAATTTGCCGCCGCACCGAGTCCACCCCAAATAAGCGTCGTTGATGAGGATCCCAATAGCGCAGCTAAGAAGGATAACCAGCATGTCAAACGGCCAATGAACGCTTTCATGGTGTGGAGCCAAATCGAGCGGAGAAAAATGGCTGAAGAACACCCCGACATGCACAATGCTGAAATCAGCAAAAGACTAGGTAAAAGGTGGAAGTTACTTTCCGAGCCAGAAAAACGGCCGTTCGTAGAAGAGTCTGAAAGACTCAGAATTCGTCACATGCAAGCTTACCCTGATTATAAGTACAGGCCTCGCAAGAAGAAAGCTGCACCGAAACAGAAAAACGGCGCGCCTACAACTAATCAAGATGGAAAAACTTCAGCTGCGGCGGATAGTCAATGTTCACGAAAGAGCTTAACCATGTCCCTTGGGACTAAACGGGACGCTTTGCCAGGGAGCCACGGCGCTTTTTCAGCCCTTGCATCAAGCAAGAAATATTCTCAATCGCATTCATCTGGCGAGCCAGTGATAAAGAAACAACGTAGAGAGCTTGTTTCGCCAATAACACCGCCTCCGAATGTTCCTGACGCAATCGGCACTACCCCGGAGGATTCCATTGACCAACTTTCACTGTACGAGGATTTTGATCAAGCTTTTAAGACGGAAGAACAGCCTGCCCAACACCAGCAAGCTCCTACTAACAACAACACGGTACCTAACGGAAACCTACAGCAGATTCCCTCTTCTTGGCCCAACTTGGAGCTCGGGAACTTAAATCTGAACAATTTATCCATGTCACCTTTATTTGATCTTAATAACGCAAACACGCAGTTCGACTTCCCCGATCTTTACACTCCCCCCGAAGTTTCGGAATTGATTCAAGGATCGCAGTGGCTTGAAAGCAGCATAGGGCAGTTGTAAAACTGCTTTGTACGTGACACAAACTTTCAAAATCAACACTTATTTGCAGACGTACATTGAATATTAGTAGCGGTCTTTTCCGCTCGAAAACATTTTTTTAAAGACTCATCGGCGATCGACTTGATGATCGCACAATTTTTTTA
This sequence comes from Palythoa caribaeorum, assembly GCA_026546465.2. Classification (NCBI taxonomy): domain Eukaryota; kingdom Metazoa; phylum Cnidaria; class Anthozoa; order Zoantharia; family Sphenopidae; genus Palythoa; species Palythoa caribaeorum. The sequence continues at coordinate 5,535 of JAOCNB020041941.1, read as the reverse complement.
GGACTTCGCCTCAAGCTTGTGTATATTTTTTTCTTCAGGAGAGCTTTTCTCATTTTGTATCAAAAATACCGAGTTCTCTATTAAGAGGTATTTATAACACAAATTGTAAAAAGAAACTTTAAATAATTCAAAGTGCTCCGTTCTGATGTATTTTTATCACAAATTTTTCATTACAACTCGTGTTAAAGAAAAAATTCGATTGACGGAGGAAATACATGCAAATACTACCAATCAAAAATAATTTCGTGTTGTTATTACTCTGCGGAATTTTGATCAAGGTTTAATCGCAACTTCCCAAGAACTTTATGGCTATTAGTATTATGACAGCGGCCCCTCAAAAATCATATCGTATGCTTTCTTAGTTGAAATTTAGCAAATGATTACCCAATGCAGATAGTTGTTAGAAATTGGTCAAGTTATCGATGTTTCAAATTGCTGTTTATCTAGCTGTGTTCAACGGCGCGTAGCTTCGGTTGAATTTTTTATGAAATGAATGTCTGGTTCGTGCTGGTATAACCTGTCCGTTATATACCTGTCCCGATATACACGTATCTGAACCGGTCGCACGTGGAGAATGGTTAGTGAGGTTTTTTCTGTACACATTCTCGCAAAATGACATTATGCAATCACTGAGCTTTACGTCGTAACTAGGGTGGGGTCTCTTCGTGCAGCTGGGGTAACAGAATTTGGCATAATTCAAAGCGAATTTTTTCCTTCCTGTAAAAGCGAGTTAGAAGTTTCATCTTACGCACCTTGCACGCAAAGTTTGTCATGTTTTACAGGTCGTTCGGCCATTAGATTTTTACCATAACGATCGTTGTGTTTTGTGTGTAATACATTTTCACAAGGGTTAGTTTAACGGCCTTTGGCTTTTGTTTTCAAGCATATCTTTATATTGACCGCACCGACGCACGGATAAAATAATCCTGTTGTCTACCTAAAACCTCACGGACGAAAATGGTATTACTTTTTTAAGCCATAGGGGTGGACTGAAAAATCTAAAGCAATTCAAATGGACTAAAGGCGTTTTCGCAGCAACTAAAAATTGATAAACAAGCCGTTTGAAAGCTAGCTGACGCACGCCAATGTTTAATCATATACACACGCGGAGAAATGTGTGTATTTGTATTTGTAAACACAGATATCGCTCGGAATACCGCGTGCATTGATTATCCTTCATAAAACAACTCATTCAACTGCTAATTACATTTGTCTGAGGACATTAAGATCTAGGGGCCCCGTGGGATGCGGAGAAAACGCAAGTTAAGAATGCTAGTTAATCATTTATTTTAGTTTTGCATATGAAAAATGCTGGTCATCGCGTCAGTCAACAAATCCAAGTATTAAGGCACGCGCGAGAGCGTGCCCTTTTGTTTACCAGCCAATCAGGACGCGCTATTTTGACTACGCAAGACAAAAGCGAACAATACAAGGTCGCGTGCGATCAAAATCTTGTATCCTGATTGGCCATTGGTAATTGGGCCACATGCAATTTTACAAGTGGACAAACAAAACTCTTTATAACATGCCTTTTCAGAAGCTTAAAATGTCCAGGAAGAAGCAATTTGTATAGTAATTATGAGTGACTCCAACTTTTTATTGAAGCGAATTGGAACTTACGAGCTAAGTGGTGTCAGATTAGGAAAAGGAAACTTTGCGTACGTCGAGTTGGCGACCAACCGCATCACTCAAACCAAGGTTTGTTTTGGCCAGAAATTAGCAATTGTAAACTCGTGGTATACACATTGTTTTTATAGGTTAAGTGAGACCAATTAACAACACAAAGCATTCTATACCGAAAGTTGGAAAGTGAATTGCTAATGACATGAGGTCATGGTGTTTACGTACAAACTGACATTGGTCTCTGATCTTTCGCTTAGGTTGCCATCAAAATTATTGATATTCGTAAGATTAAAGATGAATATGTTAAGAAAAATATCCTACGAGAGGCTTCAATCCTTAAAAAAGTTCGCCATCCAAATATTGTGAGATTGTATGAAACCCTCAAGCAACGGTCACTTTATTGTTTGGTGACAGAGTATGTGGATGGCGGAGAACTACTTTGTCATCTTCGCTCCCAACGAGATTGTCGGTTCAGCGAATCACAGGCAAGACCAATTGTTAGGCAGATGGTTTCGGCTTTACACCATCTGCACGAACAGGGAATTGTACATCGGTAAGATATAACTAAACTCCTAGATTTAAGCTTAGAAGTTGAAATCAAAATAATATTTTGCAGCTACAGAATAAACTTTTAAAAATGATTTAAAAACTAGTTTTATGCTTGATTCAAAACAGCCGGTGTTACCAAGCCAATAAAAGATAAAAGAAATTGAAAATTTCAATTTTAAAAAAGGGATTTTCAACTAGACAATGCAACATATCAAAAATTGTCTGATTTTAAAAATAGATTGGAGCCATTGGCAAATTCACCAACATAAATAATTTTTAGACAAATTGGAACCAGAATATGTTGCCGTCAACTCGGTCATTTAGCTTTTTTTGTATTGGCGTTGAACGATAATTGAATAATTTTGGTGAATTAATTGCATAGTTTAGAATGGTTTCCGAGCGACTGAATATATTTCGTTTCCAAGAAGTTTTGTATTTTTATAATTTATTAGAGTTCAAAATGAGTTCAATTTCCGGCGCGATATTACGGATATTGGTCTTCGCTGTTTTTTTTAACTTTATAAGAAACTCGAAATTTTGTTGTTGTACAAATTAAAACACGTTAAAAACTATCTTTAAATTGATTTCGAACCTTCAGCTTTGCGCTTAAGGCTAGATTTTGCTGGTTAAACTTCAAAAAATTATTAGAATGACATGTTAATGAACCAAGCATATTTAATATTGCTAATGTACACGGCTAGAGCTTAGGTCGTCCTTTTGAAGCTAATTCGTTCTAAAAAATAATTTCTGGTCAAAAACCAATATTTCTTGTCTTTGTACATAGACGCTTCCGAGGTTTATAATAAATGTACCTTCGGTTCACAGTTTGACTAATATTTGACCAGCTGTTTTTCATAACAATCGAAACTTTGCATCTGAAAGGCTTCTATATTCTTTTTACCCTAAATGTTTAATTTTCTTGTCTCAATTGTCGATAAGATTAATGAGATCCGAGTATCTTGAAATGCAAAAGGCAGCTGGAAAAAAGTTGACATCCAAAATTGATAACCGCCGCGAGCAACAAGTGGTTTTTAAATTTCAGGCGACATAAAGTTTCGGGGAGCACTTCTAGTAAATTCCGTCTCAAATAAAACTGAATTTATATAAATGCTGTCGTCACAGAAAGTCGAAACAATAGTTTTAAAGAAAAGTCCCACATTAAATAAAAATAGTAACCTGGATTTAGAAAAACAATTTATAACTTGCTACGCGTTAGAAGCTAGCACACGTTGCAATAGTAACCGGTGTCATAATCGAGAAAATGTCTTTTAGAATAATTATGATTGAAAAGAACTAATTTTAGCAGCAGCATTTTTAATACAGTACAAACACCGTGAGAAAATATGTTGAAGAACATACATAAACTCCAAAACTGTGTTTATTAATTTTAAACATAAATACAGGCCTTACATTAAAATCACTAAAGCTGAAGAAAAAATCTACTGTATAAAATTTCTATGATGTTGTATGATTGTAAACTTTGATACGCAAAACTGATATTATTTTTAGGAGGGGTCATAAATCCACTGTACCCTTATTTGAAGGAATATTAAGCTAGTATGAATTAGAGGGATTGCTGTATTATTAGACAATTTTAAAACTATATGTATTACCTGCTGACACTGTCTGAGTGATCAATACGAGTGTACCTTCTAAAATTAAATTATAAGTTAGAAAACGGCCAGAAAACACTTTGTTAACAGACGAATAAAACTAAGCCACTCAAATGTCTTTAAAATATAGTACAGATAAATCAAAAATGTCATTGGACAGGTCTGTTGACCACAGGAAGGTTCCTTTAATATTCCATTACAGTTCATATTACACTTACAAAGTTGCAATTCCTAAATTTCTAATTAAAGTAAAACTTAAATCACTAAAAAAAATTGCTCCCAGCTGAAGTTGGGCCTTTTTACCCAAATATCTATAATGTTATTAAAAAGAAGAAATTTTATATATTTCATAAAGTTAAAAAATAGTTTAAACTTTTAAAATTTGGGAAGCATACAGAGCCATAGAATCATAAGCATATAGTACTCTCATGCAAACAAATATAGCTTCCTATCTGTGAGGACAAGGAATCTATTTAACAATCCCTTCAATTTCTAACTAAAACAATATAATTATGTATGTGTATTAGCATTCTTTATAATTGAACCTCCCAAGTGAAAAGTACCAAAACTTGGCTTCTTTTTTATAACGAAATTGGTTAGTCTGTGGATGAAGTTAAAAAATTAGCATTAATAAATTTAACAGAGAGTAGAATTATATATTTGAATATAATTTATTTACATGAAGCAAGTAAAGTCTCATTCATTTTTGTTGCTACAGCGCTGTAAAGGAAATGCTATACTAAACAGTGCTGTAGCAACAAGAATGAAGTAGACATACACTCACTTTATTTATTTAGACTCTACTTTAACAAGTATTCAGCCCTACAATCTCCCATATAATGGTTTATGAAACCTTTATTTTTTATTTATCTATTTACATATTATATATTATTTGACCCTAACCAACCATGAATATTTGTCTACTCTATTTCAGTGAAAAACACATAACAGCTGTCGTTTTAATGTTTACACCCAATAAGGGGTTACCTATGAGAAAAATAGAAAAACAATCATAAATATGTAAATACCACTATTATAAATAAAAGTATTGACAATAAAATTATATAATTGTATTATATAGATAGGTCTATATGAATTCTCTGACCTTTGAAGGAAAAATTGCCAAGGAAAGCTGATGTAAAGAGCAGCACACTTCAAGATAGCTGTGTAGCTAGCATGGTGATTTGTAGGAGTGTAATAGTCATCACACTGGACTAGTAATCTGGGGGATGTGGATTCAAATCCCAGTTGTAGCAACATGTTTTTTTTTTCTGTTTATTCTAGTACATATAGATCGATAATAATAATAATTATAATTATAATAATTATAATAATAATAAAAGTAATAATAGTAATAATAATAGTAATAGTGAGATGACATTGCTATTGGTGCATTGGAAAGTTATACCGAGAGGTAGGAGAAATTTTTGGATGGGATCCATGTCGGTCTAAGGACAGACATCATGCAGAAGACTGTATTACTTGGATCTGCAAGAATTCTAGGTAAAGTTTTAGAATGCTAAGGCAGTTTGTTACTGCCTGCCTCCACTTCACTAGTCAAGGACTGTGATATAGAAACACAATAACAATAATAATAATAATTATTATTATTATATAATTGGCCTTGCTAATCGCCCTTCTTGTGCAGTCAAGTACTGAATTGTGAGGATGCGGCTCAGCGAAGTCAGACTGCAAGTATTTTAAAGGTGCACTCATCACACACAGACAAGAGTAACATATTTAATGTAAA
>JAOCNB020041842.1:0-13194 GCA_026546465.2 Palythoa caribaeorum | reverse complement strand
ACAATGTTGGATTGCGGAACCTGGACATGAAATTGTGGCGTAATTTTGATCACGCAAGCAAAAATGTTGGACGATGTAGGATGAAAAGTTTGAACAAAGTCAAACTTCATCCAACATTGTCCAACACCTTCCAACACCGTCCGACATGTTTGATTGTGCTATTCAAACGGGTCAAACATGTTGCATCCGACAATGTTGGATGATGTTTGACCAACACGTTTGATCCGTTTGATTGGACCTTTAGATGGTAAAACGCCAATACAGAAACTGCAAACCTCCAATTTTTTTCCTCCCAACTGTAGTTCTTTTATTTGTTTTAATTTGTCTCCTGGATGCCAACGTCCTTTTCTCAAGTCTTCAACAGCCTGTAAGGTTTTGAGAGGATGTAATAAATTGCTAAACTTGTCAATTCGCTAACGAAAATGGCTCGTGTACATTTTCGTAGCTTTATGTAGATAAGATGGTTACAGGACGTGCTCCCAAATTGATAACCTACAGCAGCCCTATAACCTTCCACAGTCTGTTGCAATGAGCTGGGAGTCAATTTTTGCCGAGGAGGGAAACCCAGAGTAACGGTAGGAAAACCCTTGGAGCTGTGCGGATTGTGACCGGCTACATCTCGGCTCACTTACAAAGCCCAGGATTGGAACAAGAAAGATGACCATTATACCAACCTGGCCAATCCATTACAGGCCATTCCTGAACAAAATCTTTATGTAAACAGTAACAAAAGAGCAGCGTGGTTGGCGCAGTGGTAAGATCGCTGTCTTCCAACTACAAGGTCCCCGGTTCAAATCCCGGCTCAGCTGAGTTTTGAACATTTGTGTGACCTTCTTTTCCGCCAAAATTGCCTCAGCTTTCCATCCTCCAGAGGTCGGTAAAATGAGTATCAGCTTCTGCTGGGGGCTAACCTGCGACGGATAGTGTCCTGTCCAGGGGGAGGCAACGACTCTTGTCCATTTAACACTACAGAAACCAGAGATAAGCACCGGCGCCAATGGGCCAGTTAGGCTCGTAAAAGGTTTAGCAAATCGGTATCACAATAATTTATACACCTGGGTAAAAAGAAATGAAATGTTCTTGAAAGTCAGGTAAACCTTAGGATACAGGAAAGACACACAATAACAACCACTTTGTCACCATGCTGCTAACACAAGGAGAACTGGTAATACTCCCGATATACCCGAAAAATATCGTAAAAATAAAGTTGTTAGAAAGTTAAAGCATTATAAATTTCATATAATTAACAATTAAAATACGAGCTTGACGTTTCTATCGGCTGATAGAATGACGAGCGCTTTCATTCTATATCAATTGCTGATAGAAATTAAGAGTGAGTATTCTAATTGCTTTAGTAGAAATCTCTGGAGAATAAAAAACAGAACTACAATAATTTTTGATAAACAAAGTTTTAATTTTTTCAAGCAGTCAATGTTGACGATAAACAGATTTTGCATGCAAATGTGCTCGGCAGTCTGTCAAGTGAAACTTGTTTAACCCTTTCAGCCCAGAGCAATTTATCAACATCTAACTTCTCCTTACATAACTCATAATAAAACAATATAACTGGTAATGAGAAATAACAAATTGATCAGGTGGAGTAAACTGTAGAAGTTGAAAAAGCAAATTCTCCCAAACTGCGTGTATAGAAAGTATGGAGCTCAGTTGGGAGAATTTACCAACACATCATTTGTTATGAGGTATTTTTTAGGGTTGAAAATTTTAGTGCCTTGGTATTTTTTTAGGGTATTTTTGCACATTTTCTAATGAGCATCCGTGTCCTTTCACCTCAAATCCCCCCCCCCCTCCGACCCTCCCTGTGATACAGCTGCAGAACTTCGTCAGAGCATCTCTCTCTTTTTCAAATTCCTACGGCGATGATAATTCGTTTATCAACACTACTTTAAGTTTGTATCAACTTGCCGATGCACTGAATAGTTTTTTTAAAAACTATTTACTTAAAGTTTGATCATACGACAATTGTATCAATCGACCTTCTACCCTCAGTTACCCAGCAGACCCACGACCCATAACCTGTGGTTCATGGTATGTTACCTCTGCACTGTACTGTAATCAGAAACATGGCATAATATTCTGCCCATAAGCATCAAAGCTTTTTAAAGATCTCAGTAAGTTAAATGTTTACCTGATTAACGCTACAACTATATAATTTATATTCAAAATATTTAATCAACATAGTTTAGATAAATAATTCAAATATTTTTGAGAAAATATTTAAACAATCAACAAACCTTGAGCAAGAAATCTCCTGTCCACATTAAATGGATTTCCAGCAATTGCACCACTGTAAGATAAGTGCAAAATCTTACTATTTTTATTTATTTACCTTTAGTTATTAGAACATTGTCGTCTTTTAAAAGAGCTATGAAAAACTGATTTGAAAACAAAACCAAAGCCAAATAGACACTACTAGTTAAATGCAAGTACTTCTGTGGCAGTTTAAGTCCGTCGTCATGGTTTAAAGGATTCTTTGAGATGTTTATCTCCCACTCTTCTAAAACGCGTCTTTTATGCCAATTATCGCTACTCTTTAAAACTTCGGTAGAATCCCACGAGATTTTATGACTGTGTTCAGCTAAAACAGATTTCTTGGTTTGTCCCTTTTTGACTGACGTGATATCTTCTCCCAGGCGTGTTTTGAGTTACCGTTTAATTTGTTTCTCCGACATACCTTGCATCATTCACATGTACACTGAATCGTTTCAGGGAATAGAGGAAAACAGGGCCTCTGGTGTGATCCTTTAGAATAATATCTTTTGGTTTCGGAAACACATTTGTGTTCGTGAGATATGGCTTCATGGTAATTCTTATTCCAAAATTTGCAAGAAGCCTCTTAATTGGTTCAGATGTTCCGGCCACTTATGGAATTGTCGTGTAGCAGTCATCTACTTTTGAACTAGGCAGAGTCTAGGATTTCGATGGTCTTTAAAAAAGCATTAAGTATGAAACGTCGAGGATAGCCATCACGGAGTTTTGAGCCAGGGAAAGGAGGTGGGTCAATACATTTTATGCCTTTGAAGGGGTGGGTCGTGTTATTTTGCTTTGTCATTTTTGCATCTGCTCTGGCCCACACCCCATTCTAAACTTATTGACCAGCCCTCTTAAAAAAACACCCATTTATGCAACCTTCCTGTTAATATGCTAAACTTCTTTGAATCCCAGGGCATATATTTGTTTTGATCCATGCTAATACGACTGCTCAAATCCAGATACAAAACTCAACAAAAGAAACAACTGTCAAAAACTATGAAAGTGTCTGTTATATGTCTTATCAATAAAATTACTGAGCGCTGATTGGTTGAGAGAAAGGGCATTTTTTCTTAATCGAGGGCATTTTTGGTAATCGAGGGCATCTTTGGGTAACCAGGCTTCCTAGATAAAAATAGACTGCGCGCGTGATTTTCCTTCGTATAAAAATTACGACTACTACGACGATTACGACTACAAATAGAATTACGATAAACAACTACTACTACGATTACGACTGTTAGCAGAAACACTCTGTTGAAATGAGCTTTGTTTTCTAGACTTTTGGCAGTGTATCATGACACGGTTTTGGAGAATAAAATCTCATTGAATCGATTGGTCAGTTCAATCTGATTGATGATTTACCGTAGCGCTAAACAGGCTTCCCAGATAAAAATAGACTGCGCACGTGATTTTCCTTCGTATAAATTTTGCCCTTTATTGGTAAACAAGTAATCGCACGAGTCCTCTTACTATTAAGGATTAATTGCACAAGTGTTTTGAAAATTTTCCAAAACACTCACGAGTGCATTTAATCCTTAATAGTACTCGGCCTCATGTGATTACCTATACTAATTATACGAGTAATTGGTTCATGCATGCTAAAATGTTGTATGTTCTGCACAAGAGAGTAGATTGGAGAATAATAGAGCTATTAATGATTTTATTACACTGCCGAACCGTGAGTATGGCAACAGCTCGTTTCCGTCCTCCGAAAACTGATGAGGAAAAATATTTCCTTACTTTCTGAAACAGTACTAAAAAATATCGAGTACAATACAAAATGGGCGGTGGACGTTTTTACTGCCTGGCAGAATACGACAATGAACAAAAAGGTGCATTAGGAAACAGTTGGAGGAAGTCAACCAATGTCGAGGATATGTCAGTCCCACTCCAGCACATATCCCAACAGTTTAAACTTCTGACTCTGCAAATTCAGTTGTGAAGATATGAAGCAAACCTAGGGACACTACCCTCTTACGACGCTGTACCTACTTGTTTGCGGCATTAATCGCCATTTGGGAAATGTACAGGGGGAAATGGCGTTTTTATACTGGAGAAAAGTGAGAGGAGGTAAAACGACATTCTTTGAAGAAATATTTAATCACATGTCGTGTTTATTTGTATGTTCCGTTTTAACCAGTATATTGTTTATATTGCAAAGGTTCACCGTGCTGCTTCGAAAAACATTTAATATTACGTTCCATGACGAAAACATGGCCATTTTGTTTTTCATTTTAATCAGTAGAGATCTGTGTCAAAAGGTAATGAATACTAATTAGCAGAGCAGGAGTTTGTATCAAAAGTTGATTCTATTGTTTAATAATTCATAAACCCCAGCCTTTCGATTCCCTGCAACTTATTCAATCCCTCCCCGTGCTTTCAGGAAGTTGACTTGTGTTGGGGTTTACAGTTGTGTACATGTGATCTGAATACTGTACTGGGATTGGGTTTCACCCTCATAAATAATTAATTAATTTGAAAATACTCTTTAAAGAAAGAGTATATGAAATAAGGGTATTTAAGTATTTGTTACATTTTGTGGTGAAAGGAACTGGAAAAGACAGACATAAAAAAACGTCTGCGGGGACGCTAGCATATTTGGTGTACACGCCTAAGCACAGTTATTTTTTTCATCATATTTATTTTGTTACATTACGGCACAAAATCATGGAATCGGCAAATAGTCGATAGTGCAACATTGTTTTCAATTAGAAAAAAATACATGGAAATTTTACAAGAACAATTTGCAGGATTCATCATTTTCTCTTTTACTCAAGATCTTGTATATCAAATATTGAAGCTTGTATCGTCTTAGATACACATACAGTGTCTGGACGACAGCTTGTGACTAAATTTTATTTCATAAACTGAAGGTCTCGGCCATTCCTCAGCCTCGGGTGTGTTCTTAGCATGTTCTTAAATTTTGGCCGATTTTCAGCCTGACGTACTTATAAAAAGATTCTTATACAAACAGAGTGTTTTTGAGAATTAATGAAAACTGGTAAACTGCTGCTTTTTTACTTCATTTTCAATTATTAAACTTTTCAATGCTATAACATACTTTCTTTTTGAAAGTAACAAAATTGATTCAATGCAAGATGTGAAAATAAAGCCCTGATACAACAACTGAGGGACCATGCAAAATTTACTTTCTACGGGGTCAGAGCAGAAAGGTATACTTAAGTGACTTTTATTGACAATTCTGAACAACAGGTAGTTTGAGTCATAATATATATAACATTATTAATAAATAAATTTTCTGTGGCAATCACTGCCATGCTTTTTCTGATACTGGCTTTACACAGTAGGGTCTCAGAGATTGACTCTGGTTATATCAAACAAGTATATCAATTATACTGAAATGCATAGAGTACTATTTTTATAGACTGCTTGTAGGTAAAAATTAGCTTTATCCAAAATACTGAATGTGGCGGGTCGGAAACATCTTTTAAATGTAGCTTAGGTGTGGATAAGCCTAAGGTTTTTTTTTATCATATTAAATGAAACGGGACACACATTTTTTAAAAATTACAAGATGATTTTGCTTCAACCGGGCCAGAGTGCAATTAATTTTACACGACAGAAACTGAGGAACTTGTAAAAGTTTGTTGAAGTAGTCAATTCAGTGTTTCACTTTCAATGGTTTCGATTCTCTGTTCTACCGCGTTCTCGATCGGTGTACACAAAACTTGTTCAGCTCTTGTACCGGCTTGTACTGAAATCATTCTATATTTTTTAATTATCAAAATCTTTCTCTGTATTATAAATGCATACAGTTGGATTTAGTGGGATCATAATATTGATACTCTTCTGTAGGCTCGATAGATATTGTGTTTTCTCGATGTTATATTTTCTTTTCAAATTGTAATTTAATCAACCAAAATATGTCAATACCTCTCATTAGCTAAAAGTTATTATGGAAGCTCCTTTCAAGAATGATAAAACACTTTTACAAACAATCCCTCCAAGGGAGGCATTGTCACTCTTATGGTGTTGTTAAGCGACTTTGGCATAAAATTTGAATGTCAAAAAATACCTTTAGTGTAGTAAAGACAGTAAAGTTCTGATCAAAACGCCTTTGATTTTTCATTCAAAGCAGGAGAAAGCTTTTTTATGTTAGTTTTTTGAGTGTCGTTACCCATGGTCTAATTATTGGCCCTCTCGTTTCGCTTTCATTAGTATTTTTGTTTTTATCCGTATCGTCGATCTCATTCGTATGTCGATCATTAATTACGTCAGGCTTCGATTTCTCTTCGCTGAAAAGTTGTGTTTCTTTCACTGAAGTATTTGGATTTGCTGTGTCCTTCCAGCACGTTAAATGAACTCCCAAACAAATAAACTCTTTCTTAAAATCTTGCTCCTCCTTTTTTTTCGTCTGTGCAAGAGCTCCTGGAGGACATGGCTTCGACCGACGAATATGTCGCTTTTGTAAAAAATTTGCAGGACATGTTTTGTTTCGTGACTTCTTTATCTCTCTGTTGACTTTTAAGACTTCGCCATCACCCCAATGCACCGCCTCAACCGTGGGACAACGTACAAGAGCAGTTTTGTCTCCGTTTGTTATCGGCGGCAACTCAATCGTGTTTGCCTTCAATGGTACTTTATTTCTTTGAGATGCTAAATTCCGAACTCGTTGTTGCAAGCCAGGAGTTCTTAGTTTTTCAAGTTCTTCTTCAAGCTCCTCTGCCGTAAAATTAGTTGTAAGTAGTTGTGTTTTCATTTCCTCTACAGAAACATTCGCCATAGTTTGTTGTCAAAAAAACATCGAGGCAAACATTTGGACCTACATTGAACTGGCAGTGTTTCCTGTGATTGCCACGTCGTTACCACTTCATTTGATAGTGTAAATTTTTAAGTAATAATTTTTGCCTTATTTATAGAGAACAAAAGGAATACTAACTGTGAAACATATTTAAAAAGGGCTGCTTATGCCACATATTACAATTCAGCTCAGACAATTTAGAAACAAAAACGGTCTTGAGATTTTACTGACACGATATTTTTAAAACTGTTTAGTCTGAAAAGAATTTTGATGATATGCACGCTCTACGTTAATTTTTTTGTGAAGCGATGATTTTATGAGTTTTTTAAAAACTGAGTTTTTCATCTCAACCTAGTTAGTTGTTTTTTTAACATGTAGCATATATATTTTAATAGTCATAATTACTTCATTTATTTTATAGGAAAATTGGTTGCCTGAGAAGGGTATCAATCGCTTCGCGACTTTCCAGCGATATTATTTTACTCGTGAAATTTATTAAACGTGGAATACACTACTCAGGTAACAAATTTTCCCTTAATCGCATAGCACAAATGGTACAAAATACAAACTTCGCGCGCGGGAACTCCGCAAATAACTCAAACCACCAATCAGACAAAGATTCGTTCAGAAGCAGGAACTGTTGACGCTCAGCGCCACGTCTCGGCGTTTTAACTTCTTGTAATCAGTTTAAGTGGAGACAGCTCTCGGTTTTTAATTGTTTTTAATATGTACAAATATCATACTGTTTTTTTTTTGTCTCTGGATCCCCAACCAGGTATACAGAGTTCTAAAAATACACCTTTGGGAGACAAAGCTTTGCCACCATGTTAGTCTTTAATCTCTCCATTTCTTCTTCGCTGTAAGGCACAACTGAAGCAATTCCACTTGAGCTTCTTGTGTGTTTTATCTGTATTTTTACCCATCTTTTCACTCATTTCCTTGTCTTGTATGTGTTGTCGTCGCTTTTTTGCACTTGCAAGTGTCAAGTGCTTTTTCTGTAGTTTAAGAAAGTCAAATTTTTTCCTCGAAATTGGGTAAGCCCTCTTATGTGCTTTGAAAATAGTCGCTGAAAATAATGTCTGACATTTACACGTACAAAGGAAATTAAACAAAACTACTTTTCCTTGATGTTTATATCATTACAATTGTGTTCAGTTGACTGAAAAAATTTATATAAGTCGCGCGAACGCCGGGTGGCGGGATAAGCTGAATATGCACAAGTGCGTATTCCATAAAAATCTGCACTGGTCTGAATGGGTTTCAGCCAATCACAGTGCGCATACCATTTGTGCTAGGCAATTTTTATTAATATCCATCGGCAGAAACTTGAAGATTAGGTCTCTTACCATTTATTGATGACTATAGTGCTACTATAAGCTAGAAATATTACGTTAAATTTATGTCAATAATTAGGAGTTAATAAAATACAACTTAGGCCAAAGTTTGTTCAACTATAGAAATTTATAGTTTTTACGAAGTATGACTCCCGTTTCTATCAATTTTACCACCGTGTCTTAAATTTTTACAGTCTATATAGCTCTGTACCACCGTGTATCAAGCACTCTGAACGCCTGCAACGGTAACCAAACGGATTATTTATTCTAAGAATCCGGTTTATAAGAATCACTGTACTGTCGCACTACGTCGTAATAAACTTGTCGCACTTTGTAATACCTGTCGCACTTTGTAATAAAAAAGCTGTCGCACTTTCTCATAAAAAGTTGTCGCATTTTGTAATAAAAAAGCTGTCGCACTTTGTAATAAATAAACTTGTCGCATATTGTAATACCTGTCGCACTTTGTAATAAAAAAGCTGTCGCACTTTCTAATAAAAAGTTGTCGCATTTTGTAATAAAATAGCTGTCGCACAAGTTTTGTAATAACAGGTTTTTTCGCACTTTGTAATGAAATAAAATTTCTTCAAATACCAAGTAAATGTATCAGTGATGGAAAACACTATATTTTGACCACACGCTGAACATTATAATATTTTGCGCTATGCATGGCTCTGTAATAGTTTTAAATCATTACTTAAGTTCAATGTGAATTAAAACACACTTTTTCGTTTTCAAAACAAGTTTCACTTTTCTGTTCTTGGGGTAGGGGATCGCTGTGAATTTTTACATTACTTGTAGGGGATCATAGTATTTTCTAACTCGTCTGTTTTATTGCTGATGTTCAAGATAAATATTTCTATACCCTCTCCACACCCCCAGGTATAAATAATAAAAGTTCCCTTATGTTTTTTAAAGATAATAAATAACTGAGTTAATGATGGTTCGACTTATCAAGGTTTTCTGGCACCGAATCGTTTTGTGACTGGAACTATTAAAGCATACATTTGACTTGGTATTTGAAGACAATTTATTTTATTACCAAGTGCGACAAGTTTATTACCAAGTAGCAAGTGCGACAGGTATTACAAAGTGCGACGATTGTAACAAAGTGCGACAGTACAATCGAGTGGCTAAAAATCCCCTGAAAATTGAGAAATGTCTAAGAATCAACCTAGGTTTAGGGGTGGACCATTAGAACTTTGAGATACGGTAGGATATTTATTTTTTTAAAAATATTTTACATGCAAAAAAAAGCAAAGAAAAAACGAAACAAATTTTTTGTATCAAACCATTTGCATCCCCCGAGGCCTACACACAAAATCAGATATGTTAGAAAGTATGTGATATGTCATATTTCTTGACATGATCATCACACTCGTGATTATGCTCGACAACAAAAATTGTGCATATTTCGAATTATTTGCGAGGAACATATTATTAAAAGTGAGATGGAGTTGTTTGTGTTGAAAATGACATTTTGTCACTGGTACGTTTATTCTCGCGTATATTTTTGACAAATACTTTCATTATCTTAGATTTTGTACATGTAAATATAGGTTGAAGCCCCTGTCATTGACTTAAGGTTAATCTTTCTCAACCATATATTCCACAGAGTGGCGCTTATACTTTACTTCCCTTCCCTTCCCTTCACTTCACTTCACTTCATTTCACATCATTTCACTTCAATCCACTCCAATCCACTCCACTTCACTTCGTCTCTCTTCCCTTCCCTTCCCTTCCCTTCCCTTGACTTCATTTCACACCACTTCACTTCCTCTCCCTTCACTTCACTTCACTCCACTTCAAACCACTCCACTCCACTTCAATCCACTTCACTCCACTCTACTTCACTTCACTTTCTTTCACATCACTTCACTTCGTCTCCCTTCCCTTCCCTTCACTTCACACCACTTCACTTCCTCTCCCTTCCCTCCACTTCACTCCACTTCATTCCAGTCTACTTCACTTCCTCTCCCTTCCCTTCACTTCACTGCACTCCCCTCCAGTCTACTTCACTTCGTCTCCCTTCCCTTCACTTCATTTCACACCACTTCACTTCCTCTCCCTTCCCTCGACTTCACTCCACTCCACTCCAGTCTACTTCACTTCGTCTCCCTTCCCTTCACTTCATTTCACACCACTTCACTTCGTCTCCCTTCACTTCACTCCATTCCACTTCAATCCACTTCACTCCACTCGACTCCACTTCAATGCACTCCACTCCACCTCACTTCACTGCACTCCCCTCCAGTCTACTTCACGTCGTCTCCCTTCCCTTGACTTCATTTCACACCACTTCACTTCCTCTCCCTTCACTTCACTCCACTCCACTTCAACCCACTCCACTCCACTTCACTCCACTCCACTCCACTTCAATCCACTTCACTCCACTCCACTTTACTTCACTTTATTTCACATCACTTCACTTCGTTTCCCTTCCTCTCCCTTCCCTTCACTTCACTCCACACCACTTCACTCCACTCCACTTCAATGCACTCTACTCCACCTCACTTCACTGCACTCCCCTCCAGTCTACTTCACTTCATCTCCCTTCCCTTCACTTCATTTCACACCACTTCACTTCCTCTCCCTTCCATTCACTTCACTCCATTCCACTTCAATCCACTTCACTCCACTCCACTCCACTTCAATCCACTTCACTTCACTCCACTTCACTTTATTTCACATCACTTCACTTCGTCTCCCTTCACTTCACTCCACTCCACTTCAATCCACTTCACTCCACTCCACTCCACTTCAACGCACTCCACTTCACCTCACTTCACTGCACCCCCCTCCAGTCTACTTCACTTCATCTCCCTTCACTTCATTTCACACCACTTCACTTCCTCTCTCTTCCCTTCACTTCACTCCACTCCACTTCAATCCACTTCACTTCACTCCACTTCACTTCACTTTATTTCACATCACTTCACTTCGTCTCTCTTCCCTTCACTTCCCTTCCCTTCACTTCGCTTCCTCTCCCTTCCCTTCTCTTCACTTCACTTTACTTCACTTCACTTCACTCCACTCCACTTCAATCCACTCCACTCCACTTCAATCCATTTCACTCCACTCCACTTCATTTCACTTTATTTCACATTACTTCACTTCGTCTCCCTTCCCTTCCCTTCAATTCATTTCCTCTCCCTTCACTTCTCTTCATTTCACTTCACTTCATTTTACTTCACTTCACTTCACTCCACTCCACTTCATTTCACTTTATTTCACATCACTTCACTTCCTTTCCCTTCCCTTCCCTTCCCTTCACTTCACTTCATTTCACTTCACTTCACTTCGCTTCCTCTCCCTTCGCAGCAAAACATGCTAAAAAGCTAAGTAAATCATGTTATGTTTTGAATTTTTTAAAACATGCTAAAAAGCTAAGTAAATCATGTTATGTTTTGAATTTTTTAAAATCCACTATTGTTGTGTTGAACAAAATATTCGTTACAAACTGTTATTACGATGGCAGCACAAAGAAAGTTAACGTTCATTAAATTTTAGTAAATTAGGTATCATTAATATCTTAAATTTTCAAAGCTGTCATTTTCTAATTTAAGCAAGTCCTGGTTATGACAATTTTGCGTTAATCTGCTGTCACAGTAAAAAAGTAACTATAAAAATCAGATGCAGTAACTATTTCTTTTTAATCTTCTGCTGTATTTAAACATTTTTTTATATTGAATCTGACAAAATATATAATATTGGTAATATCTACAAGATTTAGCTATTCTTTTTGAGTATCAAATCATCATATATATATCTTCCGAGTTGCTCCAGTTCAATTATTTAATTTAGGGCTCTTGCATTCGTTGAAACGGACGCCATCTTCCTCTTCTTAATATTTTCGGAACTCTCAAAGACCTAAGTGTTCTTATGCATCTCGGCATCTGGAAGCTGTTCCATTTCCCGTCATCGCATGATATTTGTCTTTCACCAAAATCATCAGGGCTATATCCTCTGTTACAGTAAAAGGTAACTGTTCTTCCGTGCAGGTATAGAGTAGATACTCTGCCTCCTATGTAGCCATATGTTGGTCTTCCTGGATTTCTGCACGGTGCTAGGAGGGCAGGACGGTGCATATATAAAATTTAAACAAATTTAAACGGTGTATATATAATTTAAACAAGTCCTGGTTATGACAAGTCCTTTCGAGAAGGACGGTTTTGTTCCACTGAAAAGTGCAACATTTTGGTCTACTCGCTCAATGTTTACCAAATGCGCTGAAACTTGGCAGAACAATAATTACATTCCATATCTATTTTTTTTTATGAAATTTCCGTGACAATAGGTGACGCAATACCCCCACAGAGGCCAAGGACGGTTTTTCTGCAATTAAATATGCGCAAAAAGACGGTTTGGTTCTGCCAAGTTTCAGCGCATTTGGTTAATTATTGAACGAGTAAACAAAAATGTTGCATTTTTCACTGCAAGCAGTTAATACAACACCTATCAGTGCGTCCTTTAGTTGTTCAAGAAACCGTTTTTGGCACTCCCTGGGTCTAATACGGCACCTATAACCACGGAAATACAATCGAAAGTTGGATATAGTCTGAAATAAGAATTCTGCCAGCTTTGAATGGATCTGGTTAAATATTGAGCGAGTGCTCCTAAATGTTGCACTTTTATAAAGTGTCCCAAAACCGTCCTTGTAAGTTGTAAGGTAGTGTATGCAAACTTTTAAGTACCGGAGATAATACAGTAGCTATCACCGAAACATAGACCTCTTTCATAAACGGCGGCGATTTTAATATTCTTTTGTCTATATTCAAATTTGCCCGGCTGGCCTCGCTTTGGGTAACATATTCTTTTGAAAGTTTA
>JAOCNB020041748.1:0-13195 GCA_026546465.2 Palythoa caribaeorum | reverse complement strand
AATAAGCATTGTTTAAGTGATACCGTTGGGAAATAAAATAAGATGGAAGGAATGTACTTGCTTGTTCAGATTAGGTGCTACTATTAAACGGCTAATAGTGTGCATGCGTATTTTTCGGTACGTTTTGGTAAAAGGGCGGCAATTGATGGGTGGGCCAAAAAAAAGTTATTATCATAAGACGTACGCAGGCCGGTGGTTTTGATATCGCGGGCTCGACCTGTTGATCCATGTATCGTGTTGTTTCGTGGATGAATTCGGATTCGTTTTCTGGATGCAAAAGTGCAAGCACAGACCTGTGTTTTGGAGATCCATATGTGTAGATCTCCATTATGTTCGACAGGAAAAGACAGATACCTGAAATGTGCAATTTGGAAGGAGCGAGTACCATTGAAACGATGCTCCTTTCACTTGATATGTACGACGTTGGACACTTCACCAAGTCACTCTTGATCTTTTTGCATCATGGAGCAGTGAAACGATACATTATGAGCAGGATGATCACTTCCTGAACAGGTTAGACATTTATCAATAACAAATGCTGATTTACCAGCACATCAAGGATAGATTTTCACAATACACGTTTTTTTTTTATACAAGAACCAGTAAATTTTGCCGAGGCTCATTGTTCTTAATTCTTGGGCGATTTCAGCCCCAATTTGTTCTTAAATTGTTCTTATTTCTGTGAGCGGTTTCTAATGAAGAAAAAGCAAAATAAAACAAGGTACTGGAAAATGAAACGCCTTGCGCCACACATGTATTGCACGGTTGAATTTAGAAGCGAACTGCCTTCATTGTTTGTTGAGCTTTTACAGTGAATCTTTTTACGTTTTATGTTGTATCGCTAAGTTTTAGTCACTTTTTTACCACAAAATATTTCCTATTTGTCAATTATCAGCCTGAGCTTGTTCTTAAGTTGTTCTTAAATTTTGGCAAATTTGAGCCTCGTTCTTATAAAGTTGTTCTTATAAAAAGGCGTGTATGCTAAGTTTATTGTTATCAGTAATCCTATTGGCGAGTGACGCAGATTCGCTTCGAAGACGAACTTCTGGATCTTGGTTCTGGAAAACATCAAATGGTCTCGAACATAAGGATTCTTGCAATCATCAAGATATAAATGGCTCAGCTGGCAATAAGGCGCAATTGTTTTAAATAATTTTTTAAAAAACTTTTTTTTTGCGTTATTCACACTGAGTGACCATGGGAAAGTGGCCCAAAGAAAAAAAAACATTTCAATGGCATAATTCTAGACTGTAAATGAATGCATATCAGTTTTAGTTGTTGAACTGTTAAGCTGCCAAGAAAAAGAACTCCCTACGAGACCCCCCTACTTGAGCACAAAGAAAATGGATCAGAACCATAACGATAACATATTTCTTAATAGAGTACCAGGTTGTAGCAACCCGGCCGCAAAATATGAGCCAAATCTGTGATTCAAGCTGTGCCGACTCCTGACTTTTAGTTTCAAGGAAATTGCCAAGGTAAAAAACACTTTCATTCATAATCGGCAGCCTTTTTAGTATTCTTTTGACGTAGCTTTTTCTTCTCTCAAATTAGCACTACTCGCCTTGTTTTGTCTACCATAATCTTTCGATTAATTCCAAAAGAACAAGGCTGTGAGGCTAATTTGAATACAGACAAAAGAAGATTATAATTCCTATGTATATTTATTGTTTTTTTAAGGTGTATAGAATAAGAACAGTTGTAATAACTGTCGAGGCCCAGTTTGTGCAAAAAAAAGAATTATGTTCCTAAAACAAATTATGCAGGAGACGTACATTAACATTAGTTCATTCCAATGAACAGCGTTCACAACTTTCAAAACAGAAATGTGCGATAATTTAGTGAGAAACCTTAAGGTATCGCATCCAAGCTAAGGATTAAGAAAATATATTGGATCTCATAGCAATGCGCAGTAAACAATACTGTTTTTTGGGCATTCTAATCTCCGGTCCTCTATTAAGGGCGGCTGTGCCTTTTCGAAAATTAGTTTTTTAAGTCTGGTATGCGACAGAATAATATGCGCAGGACGACAGATTTGAACGATGGCACAAATCGCGGGCTGCTTTTGGCCTTTTAAAAAAAAGGATCACCAAATGTAGTTTACCACTCCGTTAACACCATCGAAAGTAAATTGCCAGACATTAATTAATGAATTTATTCTTTTATTTCGCACTCGACGCAATATGCAATTTTAAATGTCTGTAAATGTGTTTTAAAAACAAATGCTTTATCTTTCTACCATTTTGGCTGCGGATTAGTTCTTTTGTCTTTTAATTCCCTTTTTCAGTAAATAAGAGTAAGCGAATACAATAAAAACTTTGACATGATTTGGTTTTACAGCTCACAAAAGTTGGCACTACGAAATAAAAATAAAAGTCTAAGTATTAAAAAGACGTTTTTCTAAAACTTTATGTTAATCTTTAGTTCAGTACAAAATGGTTCGGTTCTAATAAGGTTTACGTGCTAGACAAAATGCAACATCGAGTCTGTCTTTATACTTTCCTTTGATGTCAAGTAAAACCATTGCATTAAGAGCAAATGGCGAGCGTGTGAATAGAACTTCTACTTTACGAGAAGGTCAGAAATAGCACAAACAATGTAAAAAACTATAAAAATGAGGTTTGTTTTTACGGAGTATAGATGTAAAAGAGTCTGCTTCTAATTTAGACGTAAGCATTCTTTATGCTAAACAAGACGTCGAATGTTCATTGGAAGAAGAACTATTCTTAAGCAAATCCATATTTTGTTATAGTTATTTGTA
Source organism: Palythoa caribaeorum (assembly GCA_026546465.2). NCBI lineage: Eukaryota > Metazoa > Cnidaria > Anthozoa > Zoantharia > Sphenopidae > Palythoa > Palythoa caribaeorum. Next base: position 10,434 of record JAOCNB020041748.1, on the reverse strand, counting down.
GAATAAAAACAACTTTTTTCTTTCCATATGAACTTTTAAAGTGCTGATAATTGACAGAGGCAATTCTTTTAAGCTTAGCTCTGTAAATAAATAGAAGAACTTACCAGTTACCAATCGAAAAGAACTACTGTCATCCGCACCAACTAAAAAAACGTACACTCGCTGAGACGTCAAGATTGCTCTAGGGATTTAACTTGATTAACTCGACAATTAGATTTTTAAATACCATGGGTTACAAATTACTCTTTTATTTTGACGCAAAATTTAATGTGAAATTACAAAATTGCCATGGCAACGGTTTCAAAATTGCGTCCAGATTTTAAAAAGTTAACGACGAAGAAGTCAATGCGTTTAAAACTGCAGCAGGAAACCCAAACACCAGAAATAATACAATTAAATGGCTCAGAGTATTTGCTAATTGGTGCGAAGAAAATGGGGAAGAAAAATATCCAAGAGAATTATCTTCCTATTGAGTTTCATAAATTGTTGGAGCGGTTTTTCGCCTCTGTTTGTAGAGAAGACGAAACTGAACATGAACCCGGATCGTTGAAAGTGGTGCAAAAGGCGCTTGACCGCCATCTAAAAGCAAAAGGTTGTTCTTTTTCCATTTTAAACAACCGAGAGTTTTTCAATATTCAAAAATTTCTTGATGGTAAAGCCCGCAAACTGAGAAGTGAAGGCAAAGGGATTCAACAGCCTAACAAACCAAGAAACTGAGCGAACTTACACTGGTCGTTCATTCATTAAAGGCGTTTTTAAACAATCGTATATAGAGTTTCGATGGCTCACCCGATTTTGAAACATTTTGTACAAACAAACAACAACAGCAACAACTCGGCGGCAATTTCATTTAATAGCCCGTGAAATTTAATTCAAATAATTAATTAATTATAGCAAATTCTATTGGTCTTGCATTTACTTTCGCAAAAAAGTTCCGAAAAAAAGTCGTAACTAGTCTTTTTTGAAGCTCTCAAGCACTGGTGCCCGTTACAACACATTTTGGCGGAGTTTAAGGCCTCGATTACATGGAACGGGCTAGCCCGGTTGAGCTGGCCGAAAAACATATCTTTAGCCCGGTATTACATAATACAAGCTGGCCCGGCCCGGCTACAAAGTTGGCCGGAGTTTCGTATTTGTTTACAATGCGGAGTGAAAATGCTGAAAAAGCGTTCGTTGATTCGTCAAAGCGAGGCCGGGCCAGCCCGGTTGCGCAAGTATATGAAAAATTGAAAAATTTAAGCCCGGTTTGCTGGGATCCCGCCCCGAAACAACAGGAAGCCAGACACAACAACGGCTGCGAAGGAGACCAGGCTTTGCAGACTTCGTCGAGTTCTTGGAGTGATTTTTTTTAAAAAAAATACAAAACATTTTTTAAAATTCTCGCGCGCGCCGAACAGCGCCTCTTCTTGAAGGCCGTGAGGCATGCCGGGCCAGCGGTGGCCATGTTGGCGTGACGTCACACGGTGTTGTTAGCTGGGCTTGAGCTTGCTAGAGATCGAGTAATCACAGAGCGATGTATAGTGTTGTTGGAAGAGAACAGCTTCAGTCTTAATTTTTAAACAATTTCATTGCCGGAGGAGCACAGTGAGTGTTTCCAAAGGCTTCGACGTGTTTTAACAATGCTCCGATGTGTTTTGTTTTGGCGATGTAATCGACAAGTCGATTTCCTTGACCGAAGTCATTGTAGCCTAAATTTCGTCCCAGATGAAGTCTATCGTTACGAGCGTTCGTTGGAAGAACTCTATTTAGAGGCCAATCAAATCAAGGATCTTCCACGGGTAAGATACTAATTTGTGCCAGGGCAACGTGTGGAAATTTTGAAGTAGTCATGACATATTTTCTTTTCTTTGCAGCCGTTTTTTAGACTCTACAATTTAAAGAAACTCGACTTGAGTGACAACGAAATCGCTCGTTTGCCTCCAGAGGTAGGAAATTTAGCGAACCTCGAAGAATTTGACATCAGTCGAAATGGTAGGTTTTATTAGAAATTCTGAGCATTGAGTTATGACGTTAAAGACTATTACTTAATTCCCATGTTTATCCATATTGCTGCAATCTCTGCGTTTCTCTAGAGCGAGAATTTACGACAATTTTCTGTCTGGTATGGTTTTGTGGCTTTGGTTTTCAGGTTTCTTTGCAGTCGTACTTCTGATTCCATTCTATTAATTTGTTGCAGACATTTGCGATATTCCTGATAACATAAAGTACTGTAAGAGCTTATGCACTCTGGATCTTAGTGGCAATCCAGTGTCGAAGTAAGTGAAATCTTTTTCTTTAAAACTTGATTATTTGTCTTTGTTTTCCTTGACTTTGCACAGTTATAAAATTAAACATTTACATGTGTCGTTTTGGCTTGAGTTGTATACGAATTAAGAATGCCAAAATTGCAGTCTTTCTTGATTTAAACTTGTCAGATAGAGAGCAATAAATAATACACGTTTGTGTCTTTTCGTGCGACCGGTTGACATATAATATACTCTATTTGTGGTTTTGTATTCGCGAACTTAAATATTTTTATAATATTCTGATTGCAGATGAACTGTTTTCACTCACACTAATTCGTTTCGGACCGAATTTTGTGCATTTTCAATTGTCGCAAAAATTAACCGAAATAATTTGAGATTTCTTAAAAGATTATATTTTGAAAAGTGTTATTAGAGTAACGCCCAGGGTTGAACAATACCACAATGATCAAACTCAATCGAAGAATTCTTCGTTTTCGTCGAGTGTCGTGCAGAATTACACAATTTCGATCATTCTTCCTTCCTTGAGGTTTCATATTATTTTAAGAAAAGAATAAAACCAGTATTTCGTTGACAGTCGAAAAGGGAAATGCATTCTTGGCATTCACGAAGTTTATCGAAGCTCCCTCACTTTTTGATCGCAAATACGGTGTACAAAGGTGTATTAAATTCTCTTCTCTGTATACGTGTATTTAGTTTCGACTAAACTCGTTCCAAATTATTAAACATTGTAGTATTCGCTTTGCATTGAATGAGAATAAAACAAAAAGGCACGAAGCAGAACATTCTGAGTGTTCTGATTTTGTTGGCGACCTATAAATACGATTCAATTTTTGCTCTCTCGGAAGTAACATGACAGCTTTTTACATCCGCTGTGCAGAGAAGTAACGGTGTGAAAATATTATTCTGGTTCAAGAATACTACAAGATTTGAAATTAGATTAAAATTTCAGTGAATATTTATTTTTCTAGTACAAAGGAGTTTTTCTGCGTGTTTGTTTTTTGTTATGTTATAACTGCCATCACGGAACATCATGAAATGTTGTCTATATGAAAATTAACGACTGACAATTGCACCCAGTTTGAAAAAATAAACAATACATTTGAACGCGCGAGTGGTCGTCCGCTTCTGTTGAAACAAAAGTTCTGTTCGAACAAGAGTAAAGCATGATTTTCAGACTCAGTATTTTAGCATGTATAGTTTGGAAAGGATTCTAGAAAAGCATAATTGAGGCAGAAGTTTTTCCGAGGCTTGGCTTAACACTGTGAAAACAGATTGGAAAGGATAGAACAAAATTTATTATAAAAAAACGCGAAATTCAGATGGACTCTGCTACTGCGACGTATTGCAACATTGAAAAGGGAGTTTTTACGACTGTGTGGGTTGTTTATTTGAGCCGTTAACTGAGCTAAAGAAAATATACAACTCAGCCAGCTTGAGGCAATGGTACATTTATCTTGCATATAAAATTTTAAATTATTCAAGAAGTCGTAAACAAACCCGGCTTTCAGAAGTTTGATGCATCTGACCAAAGTATTACATTGTCGAATCTTCCAAATTCTAGAATATTTTTCACTGTGCGTTTTCTTGTAAATGTAACCATAGATGGCAATCAATTTATCAAATTATGACAAATTTGAAATAGAGCAAGTCTGTAGATGTATTCTTACTTTGAAATTGAACAAGTGCATGTCTTTATGCTAACTGCAATAAATGTTTTTCAAGATTTAGAGAAACAGTGTTTGGTTTTCTGACAGTTACAGCTAAAACAAGAAAATTTATTATGAATATAAGTTATGAATGGTGTTTATAACTCATACATAATGTAACCACGAAATTATTTTAAATTATTTGGTGCAAATAGTAACTTTATTGTAGGTGCCATTGAACTAAAAGTGATTTGCATCTGCTTCTTAATTCATGAACAGACATGGCACTCACTCTACACTTTGTAAAGCTTATGAATTTAAATTGAAGCCATTAAAATTTGAATCTTGAAAATGTTGACTGCTTGATGGTAATCGTGCGATTTCATTGTTTATTACATGAACATAAAGAATTTGTTCCACAAAGTAAAGAGCAAAAATTAATTCATTTTTCTTTCATTGGAACCACTTGTAACACTGAATGGTGGGTCATTTATATCAAGTAGTACTTTTACACTGAATTTTTATGAAGTCATTCATTGTTTCCTACAAAAAAACATATTGTATGTTCAGAAATATATCATTGTATATACTAATAATATAAATGTTACATTTAAATACAACCTCCATAGAAACTCTTGTTTTTAAACAATAGTTTTTACTATATAATGATTTATTTAAAAACTTATAGAAAAAAACATATATTAAAAGTATCATAATTCCAAAAACTCAGAAATAAATTTATGTTGTCTTTCATTTTTAAAAAAAGAATTTGATAACACCGATTAATCAGTAGTTTTGAAATATATTGCTTGAGGCACAGTGCTATATATTTTTTATACGGGGATATTGTTTCTCATGCCTTGACTGTGTACACTCTTTTTTATATTAAGAATATTGTTTTTCAGACCTGTGCTTGCTATTCTTATTTTTTGCCCATTTAAGGCTGAATATATTCTTAGACCACAGGTTGATAGAATATGCTCAGAAGTATGGTATTTCCTCTTAGAAACAGTCATCGGCATTGGCAAAAGATAGTTGAGGGAGGGCTACTACAGTATTTGGCCAATAATTGGTTGTTCGGTTTGGTCTTTAACAGGTGTTTCGATAAGGGCCAAACACCAGACAAATTGACTGGCTGTGAATTCAGACAGCTTTGCTGGCTGCCTTCAACATCTCAGCCAAGAACAAAATAGACTTTTTCCTGGATGCTGCATCTAAATTCCAAATCTTTTTTTTTTTTACGATAATTTTAAAGCCATTTTTACATTTGGGACATTATGATGGGAAAGCCATCACACCCTCATCATTTTTCTATATTTAGAAATAAAAAACTAAGAAGAAAAGGAAGAAAAAAAATAGGTAATTAAAATGAGTAAGTTGTACAATATCAGGTATTCAGAGAAAGAAAGGTTTCCATTTATCAATAACATGTGTTTCTTTTCTATCTTGTGTGGCAGCAGATTTTTCTAAACAGTAAAAGTTCTTTAACTTTTGTATAAAACTGGTTATTTTGGGTATTTTATGATTTATCTTGCTGTAAAAGATAAATTGTCTTGCAATCAGTAAGATTAAATTTTGAACTTGAGTATCACACGTGCTTAGTTCGAAAAGTTGAGTTCGATATATCCCGCTCGTTGTTTAATCCAGTTAATAACGTCAGACCAAAAGGATTTGGTTGAAGAGCATGTTAGAAACAAATGGATTAAACTTTCGGGATCTTTTTTACAAAAGGAGCAGAGTTCTGTTGTGACTAAGTTACATTTAAAAAGAAATTTGTTTGTTGCTATTCTTCGATGAGCATATTTGAAATGAAAAGTCTTTGAAATAAATATATTTCTTTCCATATTTCATTTCCATTAAATTCCAAATCTTAATGAAACCCCTTGTTTAGACTTTTAGAGAACTTTCCATACTTTTCAGTTTTGTGTGTGTATTTATATAATACATATAATTTGTATTCTTTGTAACGTCTCAATCTCAGCCTCGGAATTATTCATCTTAAAATATTCTTAAAATTTCGCCTTTTTCGACCTCAATATTCTTATAAAGTACTATTCTTTTAAAAGAAAAGGATATATTCTTAACTAAATCTCAATCTTTGTTATGCTCTTATCATAATTAAAACTTCCATATTTTCAGTTCTGTTATTCTCATTTAAAAACATCTTGAAAATCCTGATTTCAAGAAGTAGATTCTTCACCAAGTTAAAATATTAAAATAGTGTTCACTCTAATTGTTTTTTCTTTAAATGAAAAAACGAGTAGTACAGCTGAATTAAAGACAACAATAATTTTAGTTATTTAGTAATATTTTTTAAGAAATCCAATAGTAGATGTGGATTTTAATGCAGGAAGGATCAGTATTCGTAATCTTATAGAACATTAAGATATCGTATTTTCTAAATTTAACTGATCTTTTAAATAGGGAACAAATTTTTTGTTGTCAGCAGGTGCATAGATTACAACAAAACTATAAAATCATTGTATATTAGTGCTATGGAGCAATAAATAATTATAATTTCAGCTTTTGTTTTCTACAATAATTATTATACTAAACAAAACTGTAACAATTGAAGAGGATATTGCAGGTTTTCTTAGTTGAAAACTTAAGTAAAGTTTTATGTAAGATTTTATACAATGTAATTCTGTTTGATGTTCCTAAGTTACCTGCAGGCTGTAAAGAATAGAGAAATTAAATGCATATTGTGCCTATGGCAATTGTTTTTGTATTTTTAAACATTTTAGTGCTACAATTATATTTTTACAGTAAACAGTAATGGAGTAACAACTATCAGCTTTTCCTCAACCATTTTGATATCAAATTAAAAGAACTGATTTCCCAATTGAAATTGTTGATGTATGACTATAAAAAAGATGTAAACTTGAACATTTGTATATTCTAGTTACTTCCTTGGGCATTTGGTAATTTAATATCAATTTTTTCTCTTTTTGACACAGTCATGTGCAGTTTGGGCTGTGGTATTGTAGTAGAGCAATCTGTTAGCAGAAACTCTGCATTAAATTGACAACTTCTGTCCACTCTTTTGTCTTTACGGCAAGACCACAAAAAACTGAGTATAAGAGCGATCATCCAAGATGTGGCACAAATAAACTTACAGAGTTGAATTTTTAGATATTTTTTCCACAAAATCTCTAGCTTTCATTTATTCATGTAATAGTGTAACTGAAATGGCTCTATGAGCCTTTGATTCAAATGATGGGATTGAAAGGAATTAAGATCTTTAAAGTTAAAAAGGAAATTGAGATACAGGGCTTGTCATTTGGAAATCCTTGACAAGTGAAAAAAAAGCTTTCCTAAACTATTTGAGGTAAGCAATCTTTCTCATGGAGTAAGTGGTTAAAAACACTTGAAATGACACTACCACACAAAGTTTCTGTTTTATTTTTTTTGCAGTCTTTATAAATACCAAAATAAACTACACATAGTTGTATTCATAAATATAAAAACCTGTAGTAGAGCAAAAATAGTAACCAACGACAAAGGCCATAAGACACGTATCCTCCAAAAAGTAAACACAATGTTTCTACATCCAAATATTGACGTTCTTGTCAAGGCTGTTTGTTATTTTAATTGACAAAGCACACAAAGTAACTTTTTATGTATTCTTTAATGTGGCGAGTGTTTTTAGGGAGTAGGTGAGTGATTAATTACTTCTCAAATAAAATGTTACACAGTGATAACAAGTAAGAGTGATCACTCACAATAAATGGCAAGGTCGAAAACAGAATGTCGGTTTACCCAAACTATGGGCATCCCAAGCTCAAAATGATGGGAGTTAAAAGGGATTGCATGAAACACTTTTTATGGAAGTTAGAAGCTGACATGACATTCTGAGTTTGTTGCCTGCTCTGATTTTAAAACACCACTCTTATTAACAATAATCAATATTGCATACATGTATACACAACCATAAATTATTAAACAACCATTTTGTAAGGTTAATAGTTATTGTATACAAATCAAAAAAATGATAAAAATTTTGAAAATGTGGTTTATTTCACATTGTTATAGATATTTTTGAAAATCTAGATAATTAATGAAAATAATTTTAAGAAAGATCAAAGGTTGAAATAAACAGCTTTATTAGTAATTAATTTAGTTTTGTCATTCAGTGCATAAAATAATAGATTTTATATGATTGTGTGTTTTTTGCAATGTATGATAATTTTTTGAAGACAGGTCTTAGAACAGACATTGAAAAATCCAGTAATTTTTAAATAAGTTACCATATTTTCTCAAATAAATGCTGCTCTGTTTATTAAATTTTTCATGATTTGGGTTTTGATTTGAATGTAGGTAAAAGAATATTAAAATTACTATCATTAATGACTAAGGTCTATATAATATATTTCATTATTTTGTTTGAGTATATAATAGTAAACCATTATATAGCAAAACTTTAAATCTCCCAGAATGTTATATGAATGCGGAACTAACTTATAAAATATGTATTTGATTTTCCATTCCTGACTGCTTAATGCAAGGTAGATTAATTAGATCTAGTTTTTCTGGATATTGCTGTATGATAAATTTGTTAAGAGTTGCTTAGTATCCAGTTTTTTCATTCAACCAAGACGATGATGCCAAGCTTGTGATATTGGATTTTGTGTTTTTAAAATTTTAAGTGGACTTCATTAGTACACAAGAGAATTAACTTTTTGTATTTTGTTTTGAATGTAATTTGATTAGAAATAATATCAATATGATTTTTATTGAAGATTTCTGAGGCCAGGTTAATTTTGGTATTTTAAGATTCCAGTGTATGGAGATTGTAGTCTGTTAAAAATAAAGTGTTGCTCTTGTATTATGCGTAGCACAGAGAAATAATTGATCTCAATATTTTAGTATTGTTTCCATTGAAATTCCTGTATTTTTCTTTCAGAATATGAAAATGCAGTTGATTCAGAATTGTGAACTAAAACGAGGAAGTTAAGATAACATTATTTGCCATCCAAATTAACTGAAGTCCTAATTAACTCTTGCAAATTGAAAAGTTATAGACGTTAAGTCACTGCTCATTTTATGTCTGCTATTGATATTGCTTTACCTCTCAAAATAGGCTGCTACTCTGACACATTTTTTGTTTTAAATTTAAATTTACTTATAATTTGAATGGATAAGAATGCATGCTATGTGGTGAATGCTGTCAACTCTTGATGGTCAGTTGTTGATCAGTGGTTTTACAGTTTACTCACAAAACAGTATGAAATAAACAACATAAAATAAAAATTATATTGTGTTATTTTATATTATAAAGTAACATATATTGTAAATTATTATATGATAAAGTAACATAATTTTATGACACTCTTGATGATTGGCTGCAAGCAATGTTGGTATAACTTTATGTAAACATAGACCAATGTCGATGCTATTCATTGTGTAAAAAGACAGTGCTTTTCATTTTAAGATGTAAGTTAACATTATTTTACACTTAAATGTCCATTGAGTCATCAGGATTTTTAAATAATTCTAGTCTTGAAAAATTGGAAATTTTTGTATTTCCCCATATTGTTACTCCTATTTTGGTGTCCTATACATTTGTATTTATATACAGTAGTTACTAAGTAAACATAGATGATAGAATTGGTGATGTTTGTGGTCTTTAATTGAAATGTAATGGCTTTCTTTTGTAGGCTTCCCGATGGATTCTCAATGTTGAAAAATCTTACGACACTTAGTTTAAATGATGTATCACTTATAAGGCTACCACCAGACATTGGAAGGTAAATACTTTATAAATGGATCATGGACAACAAAGGCAACTGCAAAACATTTCTCAGTTTTTGATCAGTTTATAATGATTTTACAAAACTTAGTATTAGGAAATTTCATCTACCATTGATTGTGGTGTCAGTTTTCAAGAGAACTTTGTATTTTTAATCCACCCTGAGCCTGTCAACAATATAAAGTTGTCTTGAAAACAGCAAATGCAGCCGAGCTGATATAAAAAAAAGGAAAATAGTAATGTTGATACACTCTGAGCAAGTCGGTGGTGTCTTGCAATTTCTGCCTTCCAACCAATAGGTCCTGTGTTCTCAGTTTCAGTTTATTTAATTGCCAAAAAAAAAAAATACATACAGAGTAGTTTTCTGGAGAGGAAGCTCTGATAGAAACTGTAGGGCTTATTAGAGAGCTCCCTCCCTAACCTAAAACTAAGTATAAAGATTAAATAAAAATAAACAGCGATATCTTACAGAAGTTATTAATTTGGACAAAAAGCACGCAAAACAAAACAAACAGAAAGCAGCAGAGAACAAGTGATATTAACAACTGGTGAATCAGCTAAGAAGAAATGTTTTTCTCATTCCAGCTCAGCCCAGTGTTGAACATTATTTTAGGGTTCGCATGCGCTTTGAAAGTCCTTGAAAGTCCTTGAATCTCAAAATAAAAATTCAAGGCCTTGAAAGTCCTTAAATTGCAGTCAGCACTGAAAAGTCCTTAAAATTTGTAGCTAATTTCATTCAACTTAGATTCTAGAGTGCCTTATATGAAAATATATGCTACTGGCAGAAACGTAG
>JAOCNB020041747.1:0-21413 GCA_026546465.2 Palythoa caribaeorum | reverse complement strand
CCCTCCAATCAGTTATTCTTATCTCCCCAGACTTTCTTCTCGAGTTTGTCCAACATGGTAACAAAATGTTTATTATAACTTCAGCACGGACAAAAGCGGTCTTTTAACAACCACCATTTCGTGAGGTTGATAATTTATGCAAAATTGTTCCAAACGAATTTCCTGCAATAAATGTTCTGCCACAGAGGAAATACCACGTTTTGGTTGCCTTTATCGATAACTAAACACATGGCCCATACACTTTTATTATTGACAACTCCAACAGAATAGTTTCAAAACAGGTTGGGTCCAACACGATTAATTGCAGAACTGAACTTGAAATATGTCAGAACGACATGCTGGGTTAAATCCTGTAAGCCCAAGCATAACAAAAACATGTTGCACTTGTGATTCAATTCTCTGTGGCCACTTCTTTCTCAAAAAGACCAGTTTTATCCATGCTGAAGTCGTCATGGATTTTTGCCTCTCATCACAAGAGCGCCTGTTAAAATGTTCCCCGTTTGTTTTTGTGTTTCAGAGTGACACCATCTGGTCAGTTTATCTTCGCAACAATGACAGCATACACAGAGGTAACTTAGGCCTCATCCACATGAATCCAGATATTTTTGAAACCACATATTTTCAGATTCAGCGTGATCGTCCACATAAATCCGCTTACCTGACAAATTTTAAAATATCCACTCTGGAATGTGATCTCAAAAAGATGCTGGATTTGTGTGGACAGTTGTCCGATTAGTATAAAAAATATGCCGTTTCATAAATATCAGGATTTGTATGGATGAGGTCTTAATGATCGTATTTGATATTTTCCAGGGTAACTTTGCAGTTAAAACTGACTAACTTTGGCATGTTTTGCAGGCAGAGAACTGCTGCAAGCCTTCCCGTCTGAGCAAGGATTTGTGTTTCATTATCTACAGCCGTGATTACAATACTGAACCTTCGAGGTTAGTGTGTTGCGCAGCGTTTTTTTTGTGAAACACAATCTGTAGATAGTTTCTTCCTCGAGAGTCCTAATCAATCTAGCAGGTCTCTTTTTTGGTAGTCTTGTTGTTTGTTTTTGGATTTTCCTTTGTAAGAGTTCAATTTTTGGTTGGCACTGAGGTCCTGTTTTCATTCATCCCCTTTCTATTCGGTATTCAACAAGTTATTTTATTCACGAGGTCTTCATAAAGTCTCTAATAGTCCTCTCTTTAGTCTCAATTGGGATCTTTTCGAGAATTATCTTCCCAAAGACTTTTTTTAGTTCTCATCATCATCGTCGTCGTCGTCGTCGTCGTCGTCATCATCGTCATCATCATCGTAACAATCATAATAATTTAACATTTATCTTGCGCAGTTTCCATAGGAGATGCTCAAATGCGCATTACAAATAAATTAAGAATAAAATTACAAGGATATGTAAAATTCTAAAAAACTAAGATCCATAAATCTGTTTTTTGTTACGTTGTAGATCCATGTGGAGTCTGTTTAGTGCAAACTCAAAACCTCGCGACACGGACAAGTACAGCAATGTGTTTGAACTGATTCTCCACCCAGCCAACGAACAGGGCCAAGGTATCATCTCTCAGGGCTGCAAATAATTTTTTTCCACTTGAAAGGACATATGTCATACTAAGACACCATCTTGTTTACGCAAAACAAAATGGTGGTCAGACATCACCAAAAACAAGAGAAAACTTCATTTTCTAAGTCAATCTTGTTTAGTGACTTTCAAAAGCCATGAATTAATTAAGGTCGTCCCAACACAAAGTAAGATTTACTAACGGCTATTTTTATTCTTCGTTGCTACAAATTGATTTATGATTCTATGGATCAGAGATATAGTGGTAATGGTATCCAGTAAATACATTAACTATTTGTAGGTACAGTCCAAAACTTGCAGTAAACAAGAATGAGCGTGGTGTGGGAAACAAGTGGAATTCTGCTGTTCTCTTCCTTTCCTTTTCATTTTCCTTTGCCTTCCCTTCTTTTCCCTCCCTTTACCTTTCCATTTCTAGCCTTGCCTTACCTTGGCTTGCCTTCCCTTCCCAACCTTTCCTATTCCATCCCTTGTCTTGCCTTTCTTTCCTTCCTATCCCCATTCCCATCCCTACACCTTGCCATGCTGTTCTCTTCCTTTCCTTTTCATTTTCCTTTGCCTTCCCTTTTTTGCTTCCCTTGCTTTGCCTTTCTTATCTTGCCTTCCTATCCCTATCTCTTCCCTTGCCTTTCCTTGTCTTGCCTTCCCAACCCATCCCTTGCCTTGCCATCCCATCCCTTGCCTTGCCATCCCATCCCATCCTATCCCTTGCCTTGCCTTGCCTTGCCTTGGCTTCCCTATTCTTGTCTTGCCATCCCATCTCATCCCATCCCTTACCTTGCCTTGCCTTTCCTTGTCTTGGCTTGCCATCCTTTGCCTTGCCATCCCATACCATCTCATTCCTTCCCTTGCCTTTCCTTGTCTTGGCTTTCCATCCCATCCCTTGCCTTGCCTTGCCTTTCCTTGTCTTGGCTTCCCATCCTTTGCCTTGCCATCCCATACCATCTCATTCCTTCCCTTGCCTTTCCTTGCCTTGGCTTTCCATCCCATCCCTTGCCTTGCCTTGCCTTTCCTTGCCTTTCCTTGCCATCCCTTCTCATCCCAACCTTCCCCTTAGACTTCCCAGACCTTGCCTTCCCATCCCATCCTTTCCTTTGCCTTGCCTTGCTTTTTCTTATCATGCCTTCCCTTTCCTTCCTTTTTTTTCTTATTTATCCTTCAGTTCTCTCATTCAATCAAATCAACTGAACACTGATAATGGCTGATTAACTTATTATTTACACAAACTAGTCTGTAAACGTCGAAGAAAGGTGGTTGCCGACACTTCCACTGTTTATGTCCGTGGAGAAGAAAATCTTAAAGGTTGGCGACCTCGTGGTGCTTCGTTAATTGATGAGCATCAGGTGGAGTTGGACAGACTGGAGAAGATGCAAGAGGTTAGTGAGCATCTTGTTCATCATAGTCATCAACAAGATAGCACCGTCTTCATAAGTATTGTTTTTTAATATAAAAAACAATAGTAGAGACATAAGAGCCAATTTAAAATACAATGGTAAAATTGTTCATCGTCATAGAGAGAAACTCTTGATGTGTCTAAGAGGAAATAATAACAGAACAAATACTGGAAAAATCAGACGCCTCGAGCGGGAATGGAATCCATGACTCACCAATTCCATGACTGGTGCTCTACCACTGAGCTACCAAGGCAACTACAGTGGTAGCTCAGTGGTAAAGCACCAGTCATGATATCAGTGAGTTGTGCGTTCGATTCCCGCTCAGGGCATCTAATTTTTTCCAGCATTTGTTATGTTATTATTTCCTCTTAGACACATCAGATTTTCTCTCTCTGATGATGAACCATTTGTTCGAAATGTGTTGTATGTATATTACAATGGTAAAATGTTTTATAATGTTTTCAACCACTTGGATCATTATCAGGTTAAAATTGTTCTAAGCTAAACAGAGAACTAAGTATTTATAGGTTTACAGGCTATTGTTCATGTAATTCCCATAGGGAAAAGAGAGAGTGTGAAGGCTTGAACTTGTTTGTTAAGTACGGGACGGTATTTTGCCATTTGGAGAGCTTCAGTGATTTGGCATTGGGACCAAGAGTGGTCAGATACAATAGGTTTCCAGGAGAACTAGTGAAGAGGGTGCGAAGAACAGTGACGGGCTGGTTCTAATAATTTGGGTAATGATAAGACTGTTACTGCACATTGAGGTTTTGTGTTAAGAATATTCGGGTTTTTTTCTGTCTTCCTTATTAGGTTGGTAAGACGCGTCATCTGGTTGCATTACGTCAACAGTTGGCCTCAGCCGAGACTCCTGTGTGTGTCGCAGTGGATCCTGGTGTCAGCGTTTCTGCTCCCACAAGTAGTACCAGTACTCCTTTGTTCTATTCTAGCCGAGCGTCCCTGGGTTCAGCCTCACTTTCATCCTCATGCTTGTCCCTCCCCTCCCTAGCGGTAGGCCATCATCTACAGTTTAGTAGAGACAGCGTTGATCCTGAAAAGGCAAGGGAGAATTTGTTGAAAAAGGTAGCTTGAGGTTAAAAGTTAAATTTTGCGTTCAGTTTCTTTGCTGTTCATTAACTTTTATTTTATTTTGTTTTTGATTATCTTTAAATTTTTGGTTTGCTTTGCTTTGCTGTGCTTAGGTTTGCTTTTGCTTTTTTGAGTTCAATTTGTTTTGTTTTTATGTCACCTACATCTGTAAAGGAGTTATTACTTTCATTTGAAATTATTTCTTGCAACTTGTCCCACAAAATAATATACTATTTCTTGCAATTTTGTTGTTGTTCGGGCAGCATCATTCCTCAATTCTAACGAACTGCGTGACAGGCTGCGTGACAATAATTTGTGCCCGGTTGTGTGAAACGACTTTGCGCACAATTGCGTGGCAAAATTTTGTCAGGTTGCAAAGATTATTGTCTTGTGTAAAACTGGCGATGCTTTTAGTAGGTTAAAAATAAAGGCAGTGTTAGCAGGACAGCCATTTACATTTCGCTAGAAATGGTTGGTGTCATGGGTAGTTAACTCTTGTCAGAATTTTTTACATTTAATAGGTAAAAGGTGGTTTAACTTAATGATAACTTAGAACATAGCCTTCAAGTAGTCCAACTACAGATCTAAAGTCTCAAATCATTTTGAGGTAGCCTTTTTCAATAAATAATGCATTCATTTTTTTTGAAGTGTAATTTAACTGACGGGTCAAACAATTGAAGTGGCTAAAAGCTAAGCTAAGCTAAATCCTTTTACGAGCCTAAGTAGCCCATTGGAGCCAGTGCTTATCTCTAGTTTCTTTAGTGTTAAGCGGATGAGAGTCATTGACTCCCTCTGGATGGGACACTAATCCGTCGCAGGTTAGCCCCCAGCAGAGTCTAGTACTCATTTTACCGACCTTGGGATGATGGAAAACTGAGTCAACTTTGATGGAAAAGAAGTTCACACAAATGTTCAACACTCGGCTGAGCCGGGAGTTGAACCAGGGACCTTGCGCCAACCACGCCACCGTTAATTAAAGTGGACTTAGGTGTTAAATGTAGTTGGGGGACCTCGAGTAGCTAAGGTACCCCCTCGCATGTGAACCAGCGCCTCTCCATAGGAGGTCTGTATTTATCTACAACGCCTTTAGGGATGGGCCATTATATTTTTTGTTTGGGGGGGAGGGTTGGGCGATTTTTGGTGCACGATATTTTTTTCCTTATCCAGGCTGTTCTTGAATTTATTTTTTGGGATTCGCCCAACCCCTTCCTCAAAAATCTAATGGTCTGTCCCTTACATCGAAGGTAGGGTGACCTACCTGGCACACTGCCTAATCTGATGGATAAAATTGCATGGGGTCCCATGACCCAGGAACAGATGCAAGCTGGGCATTGCCACCTGGTCGGTCATTTTCACATTCGCACAGGAAAGTGCGCCACAGCAAAATTATATACTTGAATATCAACCCACCTGGTAATTAACAATTATTATTGAAAGTGGAGGTGACTAACTTTGGATATTTGCCGAGCCACGAAATGCCGAATATTTGTATATATAAAAAGTATTATCATGTTCAGTTTATGTAACATGGTACGTCTTCAAACAAGAGTTTAGTTAAAGTTATTTGTAAGTTTCTCAAAAAGCTCTTGAAAAATTTTTAAAAATGAGAGAAAAAAGTAAAGATTGGACATTTTTGGTCTATTTGCATTGTTTAAAGTAAAGCGGAGCTCGAGCTGCACGGCGGCGTGGTTGGCGCAGTGGTAAGATCTCTGCCTTCTGACCACAAGGTCCCAGGTTCAACCCCTGTTGAACATTTGTGCAACCTTCTTTTCTGCCAAAGTTGACTCAGCTTTCCATCCTCCCGAGGTCGGTAAAACGAGTACCAGCTTCTGCTCCGATGGATTAGTGTCCCGTTCAGGGGGAGTCAATGACTCTCATCTGCTTAACACTACAGAAACCGCAGATAAGCACCGACTCCAATGGGCCACTTAGGTTTGTAAAGGAGAGCTCAAGCTGGATTTTGAGCGAAAGTGACAAATGGAACGCAACATCCAGAAGCCGATTTTGGATTTTGCAAAAGGAACACGCTCTGAGCATAAAAATCCCTGGGCTGGGTCGCTCAATTGCTAGTTTACTTTAATCCTGGATTAGGCAAAACTTCTTCACCAAAGATAGATTTACGAGGCTTAGAAAATAAAGTTTAGTTTTTCCTAGGAAAAAATTGTGAATTCCCAAATCAGTCTCTGTTAGAAACAAAAAATAGGATTAAAAAATTCAACCTGAACAGGTGGACCCAGGTTTCGTTTTTTGTTTTCATTCGTGTATTCACATTTATTGAAATACCAAATATGGGAGGGAATACACCACTTTTTTGACGTGTTGAATTAAAGCAACTTTTGTCCGCATTTGCACCTATTCTTTACTTCATTACAAAATGTGAGTTGCTGAAAGAGAATTTTTAAAAGGACATTACGGTAAATGAACAAAATCGTTAAATTTAGGTAGACAGAAACAGTCTTCAGAATATTTACAAAAACAATATGATAGATAGAGAGAGAAAACCCGTTACAAACAGTCGTCAGATGTTGTGTTTTGTTCGTCCCATCAGCTTGAAGCTAATAGTTGCACGAGTGAAACTTTAGTGCATGAAAATGTGGAAGAACAAACGTCATCCCCTGCACATCGCCATCCACCTGTCCGCCGCCTTACCACCTTCAGCACTGCATCTCTTTCTTCCTCCTGTTTCTCGTTATCCGGCGATCCTCTAACTTCCAGCGAAACTATTCTAGAAAAGGTAGCTTTAACTCGTTCTCTCCATGGTAATTTCCCTTACAAATCAGTCAGATTTAATTGTATTTGAACCGAATGAAATCAGGTTAAAATCAGGACATGTTTGTGTTCATTGGAGTTTTGGATGTTAGACGTCTCTGGTTGATCGTTATTGGATAAGGGAAATGGGGAGCTACGGTTACAATTGAAAAAGAAAGAACGTATTAAATTACTGATTTATTGATAGTTTCTTTCACTGAAGCAGTTTAATGATAAGTTGTTTAGATAATTGAACATGACACAGAATGTCTGTTTAGAGTGACCTCTCAAATCAGTTCAAGTTTTCGTTTAATTTTCGGTTATTTTTTTTACAAATGTAAGAAGAACTTTTTAAAGTGTTTAATCACCTCTATGAAGAAACAGAAAAGTAAGTTTTACTTTGCAAACATTTGAGCAAAAATGTATGAAAAACTTTAGGGCCGACTGAGTAGAATTGCAACCGTATGATTGAATAAATTAGAACGTCGGTCACTAGTTAAAAACGCTTGCAATCAAAATTCATTGTACACGAGGCCAGCAAAATGTCTTTTCTTGATTTCGTTTTACTCAAAACTTAAGTATTAAAAAGCGAAACTGAGTATTTTCTTAAAGTAAGGGCAAAGACAAAATAAGACATTAACCCATTAACGTGGGTGGGGAAAGATAAAACGCGATGCGTATCATCGTTTGATTCAGTCACACGCCGCTTTGCACTGACAGGCGGGAAATGTTCGCGCCAAAACCCGCACTTGTGTGTGACGTGCGTACAGGCCTAGCATTGTCTGTTATTTACCCTGCGTTTTGCTAAAAGACCATAGCCAAAACCAATAAAACGACGTAGGACAGACATAATTTTAAAGGAAAAGAAACAACTCTTAATGGCGGTTTGTAAATAATCTTCAACTATAGGAAATGTGAATTATTGGAGATTTTTTGACAGCTGTGGACTCACGAACAAATTAATGTCAGATTTACAGTTCGCAACAATTTTAAGCCAAAAAAATTATGAAACTTATTTACAGTTGTTATTTGTGAATGTATTGAAAGAATTGCAAAATGAGACAAAAAGGAAAAATGAGAAATTCATAGACTAACAACTGCTTATATATTAGTGGGTTAAGTAAGTTCAGTTGTTTGTATGAAATAAAAAGAGGATAGTTTCTTCCATTCCGCGTGATGCAGAGAAACGTTTTAATTCTAAACAGCATATTTTCTTCTTTGTACTGAAAAATGAACAGTTGGGCGACTAAATTTGATGATTTAGAGTATATCAGGTCTTTCCATGATATAATAAAAATTATTTCGAAAATTGTTTTGAACTATACCAAGACCTGAATAAAAACACCGAGGTAAAAACAGTTAATGTTAGATTTTTACGATTTTTTACAGCTTTGTTATCATGATGAACTCGGTTCACCTTGCGATTTTGTAGCGAGACATTTTTAAAATCTTTCTTAATTCTGATTTGTATTTAGCAACACCGCTCCAATACGCTGCTCACATTTTTATTTCTCTTTCTGTTTATCTAACCGCCGTCTTAAACTTTTGTGAACACTTGAAATCGGGCACAGCAACTACATTTATTTCTTTCTCTTCACCAACATTAATCCATCTTTCAACTGTTTTGTTACAGCATCTGTTCTTCTCTGAATGCTTTGTTTCATTTGTGTCAGCATCTTACGCAATAGAACTTATTCGCTAGCCTTAATGTTTTTCCAATACAGTCCTCTTGGGAAATAAGGTTTTTGTTTCAGATGCGGCAATGAGGAAGACAAGAAAGAATGTTCAGCTTAAACAAAGAGTTTTATCTTATTTCCTCGAATAAACGCCGCCCTCGATTAAATGCCGCCCTTAAATAAACGTCGCCCTCGAATAAACGCTGCACCTGAGAGCCAAAATATTAATAAACGTCGCCCTCGAATAAACGCCGCACCCTGGAACAGGCAAACTGAAACGTCGAATTTATGACGTTCGCTTTTTACAAGTGCAGAGCGGTGTTGTTTTTTAAAACTATAAGTTTAAAGTTTGAAAGGCACAGACAAAAAACCGCGACATTAAATTTATCTGATTTCTTTCGCGTTTACAAGTAGTTTTAAAACCGTAAAGCTTGATCGGTACAGCCAGAGAAAGAACTGTATCATTTATTCTACTTTTCAAAGTAAAGTTAGGGTTGGTTGTTAAAAAAAATAAACAGCATTTGAAATAAAAAACGCCGCCCTTGAATAAACGCCGCACCCAAATCATGAAAAATTTGATAAACGCCGCGGTATTTATTCGAAGTAATACGGTATTTCCCAAAAGGACTGCATTGGGAAAACATTGAGGGTAGTGAACAAGGTCTATTTTTATAATGTTTCTCATGTAAACCTCGGTATGACTCCTAATCACAATTTAATCTCTTTTTCAGTGTATAAGCTTGTTGAAAAGAAGCTTTGGAGCTGACCAGAAAAAGGTTAGTACGTATAATTTATCAAATAGCTATTCGTTTGGATCTGGTAAAATTCACAACACATAGTTTTCAGGCTCAGAGAGCGAATTTCATTTGAGGGTTGGAAAAGCAAAAGCAAAGACAAGACAATACAATCAGTCAGACAAGACATGACACAATATAAACCAGTCAATTGGCATAGTAAAGTCAAGGCATGACATGACATACAGCCAATTAGGAAGCATAGCAAAGACAAGGTATGACACGACATACAGCCAATTAGGAAGCATAGCAAAGACAAGACATGACACAACATACAACCACGCTGGAGGCACATTCCAGCAAAGACACGACATATACAAAGCTCTCAAGAGGAATATCAAAGACAAGACACGACACGATATGCTGAACCAATCGGGAGACACAGCAAGAAGAAGATATTACACGATATACAACCAATCAGAAGGCTTTGCAAAGACAAGACATTACACGATATACAACCAATCGGAAGGCTTTGTAAAGACAAGACATTACACGATATACAACCAATCAGAAGGCTTAGCAAAGACAAGACATGGCATAGTAGTCAACCAATAAGGAGTCATAGCAAAGACAAGACAGTTATTGATAGGAGCGTAGTGCGAATCCATAAACCGTTAGATTTTGTTTTCCAGAACTATTCAGTTAGATGGCATTTATAACAAAAAGACAACTTAAAATAAAAACAGAATTTGAAATGAAAACCACGCCTTTCTAAAAAGCCACTAACGTGGAAAACAGATGAAAACGAAATGACATTCAAAAGACATGCTCCTGTCTTGTCTTTGTTAACCAGTCACTGCTCGTAGCAGCCAAAGGTAGCCAATCAGCGATCCTAACAACCAAAGTTAGCCAATCACAGATCGTAGCAGCCAAAGTTGTCATTCATAGACTGTAGTAGCCAAAGTTAGCCAATCACAAATCGTAGCAAAGACCTTGCAAAGACAAGATATAATTTTGTTTCGCACAATCCACGTTGATTTGCTTTAGTATTATTTCAGATAACATTGAAGTTGAAGAGGGAAATGAGAAGATCAAATGGTGATTTTGACGAAGACTCCAAGATAGAATTTTACATTCCAGAAATATTGGAAGTTAGAAAAAAGTAAGTAAAATTTCGGGGCATTTTTTTTCTTTTAAATATAAATTTATTGGCGGTTTTTATTGCTTTTTTTTTACTTTAAAACTAGAAGCTCTGATTGCTCTTTTTTGCCATCTGAATACGCATATTTTTACGGTAAATTTTGATCGAGGCTCATTGTTCTAAACTTTTTGAACAAATTGTGCCGTAATTGTTTTTAAATAGCTCTTATTTCTACACCTTTAACCCTTTAAGACCTAAATAGGACAAATGATGTGTTGGTAAATTCTCCAAACTGATCTCCATAGTTTCTATATAAACAGTTTGGGAGAATTTGGCTTTTCATTTTCCACAGCTTATTCCACTTGATCAATTCCTTATTTCTCATTACTAGTTATATTATTGTGTTTAAGTTATGTAAGGAGAAGTTAGATGTTGATAAATTGCCTGTGGCTGAAATGGCTAACAACCATAAATACTTTTTTTTACTTAGTTTGGTTGTTTTTTAATAGACAATTTTTATTCAGGTTTATTATTGGCACACTGACACTTGCTTAAAGAGCGGAGTAGAATTTAAATTTTTACACTCTGCTCGTTTTTTATAGAAATATTCTGGTTTACTTAACATTTTATATTAATTCTTTTATTAGTATATATATTAGGACGGTTTGAGACAACGAGTGACACTTTGAGACAGTGAGTGACACTTTGAGACAGTGTGTGGCACTTTGAGATAGTAAGTGACACTTTAAGACAGTGAGTGACACTTTGTGAGAGTGAGTGACACTTTAAGACTGTGAGTGAAACTTTAAGACAGTGTGTGGCACGTTGAGATAGTAAGTGACACTTTAAGACAGTGAGTGACACTTTGTGAGAGTGAGTGACACTTTGAGACTGTGAGTGAAACTTTGAGACAGTGAGTGACACTTTGAGACTGTGAGTGACACTTTGAGACAGTGAGTGACACTTTGAGACAGTGAGTGACACTTTGAGACAGTGTGTGGCACTTTGAGACAGTGAGTGACACTTTAAGACAATGTGTGACATTTTGAGAGAGTGAGTGATTATGGCTGTGAGTGAAACTTTGAGACAGTGAGTGACACTTTAAGACAGTGAGTGACACTTTAAGACAATGTGTGACATTTTGAGAGAGTGAGTGATTACGGCTGTGAGTGAAACTTTGAGACACTGAGTGGCACTTTGAGATAGTGAGTGACACTTTAAGACAGTGATTGACACTTTGAGACAGTGAGTGACACTTTGATGCTGTGAGTGACACTTTGAGACAGTTTGTGACACTGAGACAGTGTGTGACACTTAAAGACAATATGTAACACTTTGAAAGAGTGAGTGACACTTTGAGGCTGTGAGCGAAACTTTGAGACAGTTTGTGACACTTTGAGACGACGAGTAACAATTTGAGACAGTGAGTGACACTTAGAGAGTGAGTGACACTTTGAGACAGTGTGTGGCATTTTGAGATAGTGAGTGACACTTTAAAACAGTGAGTGACACTTTGAGACAGTTTGTGACACTTTGAGATAGTGTGTGACACTTTACGGCAGTGTGTGACACTTCGAGAAAGTTAGTGACGCTTTGAGACATTGTGTGACATTTTGAGAGAGTGAGTGACACTTTGAGACTGCGAGTGAATCTTTGAGACAGTTTGTGACACTTTGAGACAGTGGGTGTCACTTTGAGACAGTATGTGACACTTTGTGACATTGTGTGACATTGGTGGTTGACACTGCCAATAAATATTAGAGCACAAAGCTTCACGTCTTTCTAGAATTTAATTACTTGTTACTAGTAATAATCATAGATCAGTGAAGTGTGTTAAAATGCACTAGTCACTAAGACACTAACGGTAGCACAAGGTCGAGGTATTTCACTCAAAACGAGATGGCATCAAACCTGAGCCTACGTACAACAGCACGATTAGCATGCGTTTTCCTTCATTGATCGCAATTAGTAAAAGGTCTAAGCTGTAGCAAATTTATTAAAAATTCTAAAGACATAGCAACACCTTTTTTTACATTCACTGACATGTTTCGCCAGGATTCTGAGAAAATAGCTTGTGTCAATAAGAATATTTCTCTTAGTGGCTTTGTTTTAACGTTGTTTCGTACCACTCAGCCCTGTTATCTGCAAGAAAGGCTACCTAAACATAATGGATGATGGAAGCTCTCGGTGGAAAAAATGCTGGGTGGTAAGTCGCTTATATCTTACTACAATACAATAATTTCACTTGCATTTATTTTAAATTATTCGGTGCGCGAATACCAATAGCAACCTTTTCCAGTCCAGAATAGCAAGTTGTATTAAAGCAAAACCTCATAATTCACATCCAACCATCCATAATTCTTCACATCACATCCAACCATCCATAATTCTTCATATCACATCCAACCATCCATAATTCTTCATATCACATCCAACCAAGTCTTCATATCACATCCAACCATCCATAATTCTTCATATCACATCCAACCATCCATAATTCTTCATATCACATCCAACCATCCATAATTCTTCATATCACATCTAACCTCATCCATTCATTGTTGGTTTCCTTAACAAAAAATTTTTAAGACCCTTGCAAACAGACACAGCATTGTTGGGGCGTTGTTGATTGTTTCAATGTACTTGTTTGTATATTCTTGCTTGGCAGAAGTGTAACATGAACCGAATTACCCTTATTTTTGCAGATTGTATGCGGATTGTATAACTTTTCTTAGGATGACGTCATACGTACTAAATACGTTTTTTTTAATTCTAAACTCATGAATAAAATGCTGAGCATTCTTTTAATTTGAACGACTTGCCTAAACTTGCCCGACTCCTTCATTATTTACTAACAATACGATTGTACATCACATGCGAGTGCGTGAATTTCTCTTTTGTTTTATTTCGGGTAAGTGATTATAAATCTGTTAGAGCCAAACAGTACTGACATTTCCCAACTTAAAAACTATAGAAATTGTAAAAAAAAATTTTAAGAAAAGGAAAGCGAGTTATAAAATTTTTGCAAACCCAAACAAAAAGTAAAAACGAAGTTGTAAAGAAACAATAAATACATTAATCCTCTTTTAGGACGTTTGACGTCATCCTAAAATAATGTATTCCCTTCTAATATTCATTATCTAAGATAATGAGATTCCACCCCCAAAATACGGCTAATTACTGCATGATACACACTACTCGTGGCTTGTTCGCACTTGCTGCAACTTGTTGGATGTTGTTGCATATAGTTTGAAACCAGTCAAACTTTTGGTGCAACAAGTCTCAACATTTCTATTGTTCTGTCGTTGGCAAAGCGTAGCGGCAACATGTTGCACCCATTTGCATGGAACCCACAACAATGTTGGCCTCATGCACCTATCTGCGCACGCACATTGCAGGATAACTATACCAGAATGCATCGCTTCTTGAGACGATCACCAACAATGTAGGGACTCGTTGCGTGCGTGTGCTATGATTATTTCAGTTGCTTGATTGTGTACGGAAATCTTTCTAAAGTTGAGGGTCGATGTATAGAGTAATCTTTGACATATCCTACATCAGACTGAGGCCGTCAAATGCCTTCGTTAATATAACGCAGTATAAAACCTGGGTTCGTATTGTCATAAAAAAAAATTAAAGTGCAACTAACCCCTTTTCGGATTTGTTGGCCACTGAAAATTGTGGAGACTGGTTGAAATAAAAAACTAATTATGAAAATCGGCCGAGTATTTTATTTTTTATATGCATTTGAATATCGCGCGCATTTGGTTCACCACCGAGCAATGGAATGAATATATGAAGTCTGGGGTGAGCCTGCTGTGAAGTCACTCACGGCTAACTCCATCTTTAAGTTCAGTCTGGTTATCACAACCAGCAACGCCACCGACTCGATGACAATTGTTAATCAAATTTTTTTTTCAATTGTCAATTTTTAAAAAAATTTAATTTGATTCAGGCTGTGGATTCACGGGCCGTGACTGACGTAAAATTCAGAATCGTACCCATACTCCTATGAGCTCGGTCATGTACAAAATGGCGGTAAATTTGAAGCAACAATGGCAATTTCGCGACGCAATAAAACGAAAGGGATTCAAGCAAATCAAAAAATATTATCACAGAAACAACAACATAGATAGATTCCGAATATGTTAAAATTCAAAATGGGGTTAGTTGCACTTTAAAGGTCCTAAGCTTTTTAAAGCTCAAATTTTAGGAATTAATACTGCTATAAAATATGTGAAGATCCTAAAAAGTCCTAAAAAAAGCTTTGGTTATGACTGCTAGCCCAAATGTGTCTCGTTTTTTGAAGTTTTGGAATAAAGCTAGAGACCGAAAATCGCAGTAATTTTGAAATTCGTTAAGATATTACCGATTGAAACAGTCGCGGTATTTTTATTTTTTATGTTCAGCATCATAATGAGACTTGTGATGGAAGTAAAACCTGAAAGCGTTCATGTCAAAAAAAAAACGTGAAATGTGAAATAAAAGGTCCTTAAAAGTCCTAAAAGAGTCCTAAATTTTCGAGTGGCATACACTGTACGAATCCAGTTAAACTTAATGTCGAAGAAATAACCAAAGCTTGTGTATAAATTGTAACTCCAAGGGGAGACGAAGTTTTGAATTTCTCTTTTATGAGAGTACAAAGAAAAACATCCCGTTGGATTGTGGCAGAATGATTCCATCCAACTGACATTCGTATACAGATGGGAATACATATTACAATCAATCCAGGTCGCATATCACATATATTTCAGTAGCACAAACCTAGAGATATTCGTAGAGGTGGACATACATTCATGCATCCATCTATTTTTCTGTGAAGAGAGTGAAATGCTTTGACCCTAAAATGTTTTCTGTTGAATTGACAGGTGATCAGAAAACCCTACGTGTACCTGTACCGCAATGAAAGTGATACTGTAAGTAGATGAACCGGTTCTGTGTTGTGTTGAGTATCATTTGAGAAATAAAACATGGACTCCATGCCTTCATAGCCTGGTGAAAACCGAGGCAAACGTTTGGGAGAATTAGAGAGCTGATCAGTGAAAACCCGAGATGCAATCGAGAGTTTTTGCCTGCTCGAGAATTCTCACAAACTTTGCCGAGGTTTTAACCTGGCAATGAAGGCATGGAGAACATGTTTTATTTCTTTTATAAAATGATTAAACATTGATAAACGAAGCATGATTAGCTTTTTTCCCTGTGAAGAAAGTACAAATTGTCACAATGTGTAGGATCCCAACACGTTGTTTTGGTGCTTGTTAGCGCTATGAAAAGACACTTGTTGACCAATCAAAACGCATGTACTATCCAAAGTGTAGGATCCCAACACGTCGTTTTCGTGCTTGCTAGCGCTGTGAAAAGGCACTTGTTGGCCAATCAGAATGCACGTACTATCCAACGTGTAGAATCCCAACACATCGTTTTTGTGCTTGCTAGCGCTGTGAAAAGGCACTTGTTGGCCAATCAGAACGCACGTACTATCCAACGTGTAGGATCCCAACACGTCATTTTCGTGCTTGCTAGTGCTGTGAAAAGACACTTGTTGACCAATCAGAATGCACGTACTATCCAACGTGTAGGATCCCAACACGTCGTTTTCGTGCTTGCTAGCGCTGTGAAAAGGCACTTGTTGGCCAATCAGAACGCACGTACTATCCAACGTGTAAGATGCCAACACGTCGTTTTCGTGCTTGCTAGCGCTATGAAAAGACACTTGTTGACCGACAAATCAAAACGCACGTACTATCCAACGTGTAGGATCCCAACACGTCGTTTTCGTGCTTGCTAGCACTATGAAGACACTTGTTGACCAATCAAAACGTACGTACTATCCAACGTGTAAGAGCACAGCACGTCGTTTTCGTGCTTGCTAGCGCTGTGAAAAGACACTTGTTAACCAATCAAAACGCACGTACTATCCAACGTGTAGGATCCCAACACATCGTTTTGGTGCTTGTTAGCGCTATGAAAAGACACTTGTTGACCAATCAAAACGCACGTACTATCCAACGTGTAGGAGCCCAACATGTTATTTTTGTGCTTGCTAGCGCTATGAAAAGACACTTGTTGAAAACGCACGTACTATTCAAAATATAATTCTGGTTCTGAACCCCGAAAGCTCGACTTAAATCAGATTGTTTTAAATTCTAGTATGACTACTAAGAATTAATGTCG
Source organism: Palythoa caribaeorum (assembly GCA_026546465.2). Lineage (NCBI taxonomy): Eukaryota > Metazoa > Cnidaria > Anthozoa > Zoantharia > Sphenopidae > Palythoa > Palythoa caribaeorum. The sequence continues at coordinate 4,878 of JAOCNB020041747.1, read as the reverse complement.
CATCCAGTTCTGGTACCATAAATGGAAAAAATCTTTCCTTACGTCACTGTTTACATTTTGATTCACTGGTGTGCGACTCAGAGTGGAGAAAAAACCAAACAAAAAAAGAATTGAATCTAAAACTCGAAAAAGGCAAAGAAAGTGAGGTTAGCGAACAACATTTTGGTTCAATACATACAGTTTAAAAGAAGATGTTGGTGCCAAAACAAGGCAAAACCGTTAAGGGGTTCTTAGATTTTTTGTAAAATTTCCAGTTTTTGAAAGCTTTTCTAATATTCGGTTAGAAAGAAAGGCACATATTCTAATGAAGCAAATATTGTACGCAAAGATCCACCAACAGGTAACTTAGATGTATAATCCAGGAAACATAGGCTGAAAAAAAAATGAGAGGATTAAAAGTTCATTGGCAACAGCTCGTTAGATTTTTTGCTATTTATGAAGCCCTGTCTTGAGGATTAGTGATCGCTGATTACTAACCTCATAAAAAATTATTCTTTGTTTGACATATTGTTTTAATCATATATTTTCTTGTTTGAGGCGCCCAGTGAGAGTCATGATAATAGGGGGTTTAAGAAATGAGGACGGTGACACCGACGACTGACAGGGGCAAAGAACATAACAATAAATACAATAACTGCACGTTGGAATGCATCCACCTGTGCACCTGCACTTTGTTGTCGCTAGAAACAGAACGTGAAAAAACCTTTTTGAATTCTGGGGGCAACGACGTTTACCTTCCAGGAGGAACGTTTAACTTTTTCTGTTCACATTTAGCTTAAGGTGGAGAAAACAAACCCTGATTAGACGCAGAAAAGAGTAAAGAGCAAATCAGATTTTTTTTCTTTTTGAACCGTTGTCTTGGTGTTGCTGTCATAATTTCTTAAACTCCCTAGTTCCGGAGATACGGCACCTGATCGTCTTCTTTAGCCTTCATTTTGTTTTAGATATGATAAAAATTAACAATAACTTTACCGGAAGCATTATGATAAACTAGTGATTTATTACCGAGTGTTGGGTATTTTAATGTGAAACCAAACTGTAAACACATTCTGGCTGAACGATTTGTTATTAATCAAAGTTGTTATTTTCCATCTCACATTTCAGGTAGAAAGATTTATTATAAATCTGAAACACTCCAAAATAGAATGCAACGAGGATCTTGTGAATGTAACTGTAAGTGAACTTGGAACTAAGTGACTTTATATTTCACTAGCTCGTACACCTTTTTTGATTTGTATCGTTACGAAATGATATAAACAGTGTGACTGGTTGAAGTGCCCTATATGGAGAGGATATTACACGGTGGCGCGAACATGTGAAGTTTATCTTGGAGTGAAAAAAAATTTCCAACGACCAAGGCTTCGGTTTTTTTACATGCAGTTTAGTTAATAAATATTCCCTGAAATAGAAGTGACTAGCAAGTAGTTATTTACCGAAGTAGAAGTGAGTAAGTACTCTATCATTCACGCAACCAGTGAATCACTTAAAAACAGGCTTTTTAAAAAAATAAAATTATTTTTCGTTTAAAACCAAGCTACCATACGCGCATTGTTTAGTTGTGAAAAAGTTGTTCATAAATCAAACAATTATTAAAACTTACCTCGAAATACATTCACAACAAATTTTGAGGACTTTATTGTGTTCTCTGGAACTGTCGCATCATTGATATCTAAAACTTCAGTATCACTGATAGTTTTTGGAAAGTACAACGCCAGTTCGTTTTCCCGTCCGCTGTCACGATTGCCAATCAGTGAATATCCAGGATATTCACTGATTAGTGAATCAATCATAAAGTACGATAATCACTTTTCACTGGTTGGGGATATGCTAATGAAGGTGTTTGATGAACCAAAAAGAGCACGCGAAAATTACTATTCACCTTTTTGGTTAATCCTAAAAGAAGGTATTAGTGCCCCAGTACCCAGGTTTTCCACTTCCCAGGTCAGTCAACATGGATTAGCTCTTCCTTTCTCTTTTCCTTCTTCCCTGTAGTTTTTTGTCAATTGTGGTTTTCAGTAGCCCTTCATGCCTTAACACTTTCCTAGCCAGCGCTTCTTCCGTTGCCGAATGTTATTCAGAAGCTCTATTCTTTCTTCAATCGTCTCAAATACCTCTTTGTTTGATTTTCTCTCAGTGTATTTCACCTTTATCATTCTTCTCCAGCACCATATTTCAAAGCTTTTAATTTTGTTGGTCAATTTCTATGTTGGCTCCACTCCTACGCTCCATAAGTTGCAACGCTCCTTAAATTGTTACTTTGATTTATTTGTTCTATAGACATCAAATGTGTTCTCCATCCGCACCAGACACACTGGCTTTCTGGTTCAGACTCTTACAAACAAAGTTAATGAAATAAACGACTGGCTCTACTCGCTGGACCCCTTGCTAGTAGGCACTATCAGGTAAGACCTTGCTAGTGGGTAGTATCAGGTAAGACCTTGCTAATGGGTAGTATCAGGTAAGACCTTGCTAGTGGGTACTATCAAATAAGACCTTGCTGGTGGGTAGTATCAGGTAAGACCTTACTAGTGGGTAGTATCAGGTAAGACCTTGCTGGTGGGTAGTATCAGGTAAGACCTTGCTAGTGGGTAGTATCAGATAAGACCTTGCTGGTGGGTAGTATCAGGTAAGACCTTGCTGGTGGGTAGTATCAGGTAAGACCTTGCTAGTGAGTACTATCAGGTAATATTTTTGTTCAAATAAACACGGCCTGCACGGAAACTAGTGACATAATTACCATGTTTTATATCTGTTTGTTTAGATCCCGCAAGAGTAGTGTCAGACGAGTGACAAGATGACCACAACTGTGATCGAAAAGCAAGGAACTTTTATAAGGATCAACTGCAATACGTGTGGCGAAATGGAGAGAGTCTACCTTTATTTCAGTTAAGCGCAGTTTAAGAGAAGTTTAGTTCAATACGGTTGTTTGCATCAGCCGCGCCATCAAGTTTTAAGAATAAGTCTTGAATAGAAGTGTCGAAAGCGATAATTTTTAATCAGAAATTTTCCATAAGATTTAGTGTTAATTCGGTTTTCTGGTGGCTTGCTGGGCAAGTGCTGCCGGAAAGTGTACTGTTTTGCTTTTCAATTCTTTTGAAAAAAGTTAATGAGAGGCGAATACTTTAAGAACAAAAATATGTTTTATTATTTACAAACATTGATGTCCGACTTCTCGTAAACGATAAAGAAATTTTAAAAAAAAACCTAGAAAGAATTTTAGGAAATAACGAATTGAACAGTTGGGTGTAGATTTAAGATTGTTTAACTTTATTATTATTGCGTATCGATTGGTTTTAGAATGCGGAACTCAATAGCTATTGTTCCCATTCTGCAAGTCGTTCTATTGTACAGCGGTTTTCTGCATTCGCAATAGATTTGCTTAAGTTTTGGCCCGATTGCCTCGTTTTGGTGTATATTCATGCAGAAACCGCTGTACGGCAATAATGAAGAGCGCAGTTGGAATAACAGCCGTTCTTATAATTTTACCAAAGTTACATTTTTTAGCATCACTACGCGTGAGAATTTATTTAAATATTACTTTTAGCTAACGAAAAAGGTTAGCCATTTTAAAATATTTTTAAATTAAGCTATATATACATGTATTTTAAAATATTTTTGTACATATGGAAATTACGATTAACGTGAGGGAATCTCGCTTTCAATCAATTTTAAAGAAGTCCGCTACACACGAACAATTTTTTATCGGAAGAGTCCCAATTTTTTGTTCTGCGACAATTGTCAGAATGCAAAGCTGGCTGCACGCGAACCGATTATATCTTGGGCCAGCGGAGTACAACCTTTAAAATGAAAGGCGCTTTTTAAACGCTTGCTGCTACTGCAAGTAGACATGAAATGTCAAGAAATTTATAATGACGTTATGATACGACCGTCGCGGTTATAAACGCAATTTAGGTAGTTGCGAAAGAGAAGCCTGAAAAAAACATCCCTTTGAAGCCTGAATTTTTTTTCAGGCTTTTCTTTAACAATTACCTAAATTGCGTCCATCACCGCGAAGGTCGTATCATAACATAACCGCGGTACAAATCATAATAAGAAATTTATAGTTAAGAAAACCTTGTGAATCTAGTTTAGAACGTTTTTTTATGCGCACATTACTTATTTACGTGAGGGATTGGGAAGTTTATCGGCTGACAGTTGATTTATTCCGAACGATGTGTCGACGTTTTGTGGGCTTCCTGTGTTATTTGGTGACTTGCCTAGGCATCCAGTGGTGGTGTTACGGACTCACTTACCTGCACGACGACATAGTGGCTACCGTCTATCGACGCAGTAGCCACAAAAATGGCTCTATCTTGTGAAATATCTTTATCTCCTGTGGCTATTATCCTGAATCTTGCAATGTGATCACGTAATAAATACTGCGTTCTGTTCCCTTCCCTCTCCCCATTTCGCTCGCGGACTCGTTCGCAGGCTATGCCTGACATTGCTTCGTACGAGTTGATCATTTATCGACAGACCTTTTTGGAGCTTACATTTGCAGTCTATGCCGAGGCGATTTTCTGAGACTTAAAACCGGGAGTTTTTCGATAAGAAATTGGTTGCTGTGTAGCGGGGGTTAAACCTTTTAGTTTAGGTTATTGACAGATTTTGTTACTTGATAAATTTATAAGAAAAATTCAGAGTTAAGGTGTTATAAAAACAAATAAAGTTATTTACGCGCGTGTGTAAGGAAAATCCTTATGCCTAGTGGCTTATTGGAAGTGGCACTTTTAATTGCTCCGGGTTTTAAGCACACAGTCTAAAACTTGGGGCCCCCCCCCCCCCCCCCCCACCCCCCCCACCCCCCCCCCCCCGCCGGGGGGGGGGGTGTGGTGGGGGGGTGGTTGTATGTGGAAGTTAATAGGTAAGAGGAGGTGT
>JAOCNB020041653.1:0-13200 GCA_026546465.2 Palythoa caribaeorum | reverse complement strand
ACGAACGAGTGAGCGCAACGAACATGCGAGTTTTCTTATACGTATCAACAAGTGAATAAAAACCGTACAAAGCATTTTCCATGCTGTAGTATCTTTATTTCGTACGTACTGAGATTTCTTTTTTGTGTAGCAGACAAATTTATTTCACACGAATGAAGCAATGAAAAGTGCAAAATAGTTTACAATGTAAAATCGCTCAACAACAACAAGAGAGAATAAATCTCTACACAAAAACTATCCAATAAAATTTACAGTATTTAACACTGGGCTTATCAGCAACGTCAAATGTCTGAAAATACAACAGCATTCTCATGAAAATAACGCCGCAAAATTTAGTTATGATCAGAGTCACTTTCCGGTTCTTAAGATCTCAGACGTTTCCATCCCACGGCTTTGGGACTTACCTTCCATTGAAGATCTTTTCTGGTTTTCTTGAATGCCAAGTCGTTTATTACGCTGGCAGAATATCTCGCTTTCTTCGTTCGAAGGTGGCTACTAAACTTCGAATCGAGGTGATAAATTAGAAAATATATTCATTCGGCTCATACGCTGGAATATTTTTATTTTTCCTGTTTTTGTCCTTCGCTTTCAAAAATGTTTCAAGCAATGTTACACGTCGTTCAGTTTTTATGAGTGATATTTTTGTTTTCTTGTTCTTAAATAAATTCTTTGGCAGAGCAAACAGAAGCAAACCTTCCTTCTGCTATTTTTCAAAGCGTGCGGTTTTTTGTGCAAAGGCTCTTGGATGACGTAATCTTCAGTAACTTCATTCATCATCAGTGAAATTCTGTCATTCTGCGTTTCCGATTGGGCGAACAATATTTTTTTCACGGTGAAATTTTGTTGTTCATGCTCCTGATTGGCTACATTTAGAATCAGTATGATTTTTATTCGCTGCGATTTTGGTGTGTAAATCTCAGTACCTATGAAATGAAAAAAATTACACATTTTTGTAGCCCATAGTTTCTTAACTGAGGAATCACAAACGGAATTTGAAGAAATGTTCAGAAAAGCAGTTTTTTGGCTGCCCAAAAATGTTCAAAAGACCCAAAATTTATGTCTCCGAGTTTGGCGTTGATGACGTAATAAATGGTTCCACAGTTCGTGGTAACCACCTTGTTCTTCACTCCACGGCAGACTCGTCCCTCTTAGCAACAGAATGTCTAGTTCTTGGTTTGCTGAACTGGGGGAGCAATAGTTTTATCCATCTTTCTTCAACTTCTTATCAGTCATGATCCCGCGTACGTGTCTTCAGAACCACTGAATACGTCATTTCCTGTGTCACTAAGCATTTGGTTCTGCGCAAAATGGCGACATTTCAACTCGAAAAATGCTATGTTTGAAACCAAGACAAACGTGTATTAGAACGCTTCTACTCGTCCAAAACCGGATATTTGGAATCAAAAGGATATAAACAAAATCATATCAAACAAATTCATTTTTCATTTAATAGGAACTGTAAGACCACTGAATATTCCTATCGTAGCATTTTCAAGCTGTAATACTTACAAATCGTTCGTTTTGAGGAATATACTTTAAGCGAGCAGTTTTACTTTGGTAAATTTTTGACCATTTTGAAGTAAATTAAGTATGCTTCAAGTAGTTCCCTATGTAAACTTCTAGTCCCCAATGTAAAAGATAGTTTCTTCCGTTCTTGATGACAGGGAATTCATCAATAATCAGGTGAGAAATGACAGCGGCGTGGTTAGCGCAGTGGTAAGATCTCTGTCTTATAACCACAAAGTCCCGCGTTCAAATCCTATTTCAGCCGAGTGTTGAACATTTGTGTGACCTACTTTTCCGCCAAAGTTGACTCAGCTTTCCATCCTTACGATGTCGGTAAAATGAGTGCCAGCTTCCCCTGGGAACTAATCTGCAGTGGATTAGTGTCCTATCCAGGGGGAGTCAATGACTCTCATCCGCTTAACACCACGCAGTGGGCCACTTATCGCCAGTGGGCTCGTATAATGGACTTAGCTTTATAATTTTAGCTTTTATGTTCTTTTTGACAGGGATCTCATCAGTAATCAGGTGATACTGTCAGAAGATGAACGAGAACGGATTTTGAAGGAACACGAGAAAAACGTGGCGGAGCTGGAAAGCAGGTATAGAAGAATAATCCATGTGTGACTGTGTTTCCGAATGTCTGTTGGTGTGTCTGAACACCAGTGTCGATATGCTCATCCGTACCTCTTACTGTCTATCTCCTCCTAAATTGTTTGCCTTTTTGTCTACCTGCTTATAACCATTCTTAGATGAGTTTCTGTGCCTTTGTGTTTGACTGTTCGACTGTCAGTGTGTCCGAATGTCAGATGGTGTGTCTGACTGCCAGTGTTGATATGTCCATCAGTTTGACTGTATCTCTTACTGACTATTTAAGTGAGCCCAACTTTCTGTGCCTCTTATGCCCAAGTGTTTGGTTCTTTGTCCAACTCAGTGTCTTTGTGTCAAATTGACTTTTCCGGTATGCAGGTCTGTCGGTATTGGCTTGTATAACTATCCAGTTTAGTGTTTTTACCGTTTTGAACAATTTGATTTTGTAGTGAAATTCTTAAGATTACTTTAAATTATGCAGGAACGTCTAAAGATTTTACGTTTGATGTTCTGTCAAGTAAGGTGCGTTGATATGAACGGTGGCTGTGGTTGGCGCCATGGCAAGATCTTAAGACTTATGCCCTCTTGCCAACGTCCCGGGCTCAAACTCCGTCTCTGACGAGTGTTGCATATTTGCGTGACCCTCTTTTCTGCCAAAGTTGACTCAGCTTTCCATCCTCCCGAGGTCGTTGAATTGAGTACCAGCTTCTGCTGTGGGCTAACCTGCGATGGATAATTTTTTCCATACAAGGAAAGGGGGTCACTGGGGACCTATTAAAAGGGATGAGGATGGCGACGCTAAGGAAAACGTGAAAAACAATAGTAACTACAATAACTTCACATTGGAATGCATCAAGATGAGTACCTGCACGTAGTTGTCGCTAGAAACAGAAAGTGAAAAGACCTTTTTAAAGTTCTGAGAACTATGAGGACGTTACAACAAAAATGTTTTCAGTTTTTATTTACCTTTAAGGAGGAACCTTACTCGATTTATTTTCACAAAGATTAAGGTTGAGGGAATAAGACCTACAGAAAAAAGTAGAAAGCAAATAAAAAACTATATTATTTCTCGACCGTTGTCGTTGCTTAAGAACCTTATTGACTGTCATCCAATGGGTTATTTAGGCTCGTGAAAGGATCTAGTTTAGAAGGTGCTTTTAGATTGATGCCTGTTTTAGGAATGTTTAAACGTTTTTGCCACTTGCAGTCTGACCTTGAACAAGTTGAGGCAGAGGCAAATGCTGGAAGAAAAGCTCGCTCAGCGTAGAAAGAGAAGACTTGAGAATCTGGAGAAGAAACAACGCGATGAAGAGAAGGAACGAGATCATGCAGAAAAGATTTCAGACGAGGGTGAAGACATCGAATTGATGAAAAGACACGAACAAGAGAAAATACGTCTTGTTGCTGATCAGGAGTCACGTATGGAAGAAGAACTTGATCAGGTAAGCGAGACAAATAGAAACAAAGCCAGTGGGAAAGATATACACAAATTACAGAGTTCGCACTTCCGGGAAAATCGTGGAAAAGTCCTTGAATTTTGTAAAACAAAATCTAGGCCTAGAAATGTCCAGGAAAAAATCGAATTTTGAGAAATGGTCTGGAAAATACCTGGAAAAACAGAAACTCACGTAATGCAATGTGTACCAGGCATGAAATAGAAGATGGTGAAGTTTTTGGACAAGATTTCAAGTGCTTGAAATTTATTTAATTTTTGAATAGCATTTTGCCAGTAAATACTTTTAGGTTTCTTCATTGATTATAGTTGATGTTTTAAGTAACATCACTGGGACAAAGCCAGTGGGAGAGACATACACAAATTATAAGGTTCGCACTTCCTGGAAAATCCAGAAAAAGTCCTTGAGATTTTAAAACAAAATCCGGATCCAGGCCTGGAAAAGTCCAGGAAAAAATCGAATTTTGTGAAATGACTTGGAAAATTCCAGGAAAATCAGAAACCACAAATGAGAACTCACGTTATGCACTGCTTACCTTGTATGTAATAGAAGATCGTGAGAATTTTTTACAAACTCATTGTAAAAATAATTCAGAAAGTTATCGAAGTTCTAATTAACTGAAATTTGTTTATATTTTTGAACAGTATTTTGCCAGTAAATACTTCATGGTTTTGTTCATTGATTCATTAATGTTAAAATTTTAAAAATTTGTATGGTGAAAATACCCTAAATTGTCTCGGAAATGTTAGTCCTTGATGTTTATTTGCAACCTTCTGTAGGAACCCCGAAGAGTGTTGGCTTTTGCTGAGGATCTTTAAGATGATAAATTCCGAAGAAAATCAAAGACCACAAACTTTCAAATGATTATTTTCGCTTTACACTCGTTTTTTGTTTACGAAAATAATGAAAACAATAAGAAATTTAGTAAGGGGTAGCCATGGTCCTTCAAAATCCTGGACAGTCCTGGAATTGGGGAAAAAATTCCAGGGCCTGGAAAGTCTTTGAATTTGGGTCTTGTTCCTTGAAAATCCTGGAATAGGCCAAAACTTTCTTTCTTTTCTTCCAGAATTAATTAAAATAAGCTGTTTGTTAAAGTATTTCTAATATGACAACGTTGTAAAACAAAAACTGCCACTCCGGAAATCTTGATTTTTGTCCAGAAACAAATTTTTTAAAGCCTGTTAATATAGTAGTATGTGTGTTGTTGAACTGACTTTTTTAAAAAATGTGTAAAACATTCAAGTTTTATTTGATCGAGAAGGTATAGGTTTACTTGAAAATATCCTGGACAGTCCAGGAAAAGTCCTTGAATTTCACATCAAGGAAATAGTGACAACCAATATTTTAATACAGTGACAGAAGAATGCAGTGTGGATGTAGCAGAAAGCAAGGAAACAAACAAATTTTTTGTTTTTCAAAACCTAACTCGCTTGCAAAGCCTGATTTATATTGTCGTATACCCACGTATTTTACGTATCCCCTCGTATCTCCACGTAACCTGACGTATCCTTATGTTACCGGACGAAGCTCGATGTAACCCGACATATTTCAACGTAATCCGATGTATCCCCATGTAACTTGACGTATCCCCACGTAACCCGACGTAACCCCACACAACTTGACTTATAACGACATAGCCCGACGTATCCCTACGTATCCTGATGTATCTCTTTGCAACCCGACGTATTTCCATGTAACCCGATGTATCTCCACGCAACCCGATATATAACGACTTAACTTGACGTATCCTCACGTAACCCGACTTATCCAGACGTAACCCGACGCATCCAGACGTAACCAATTTATGCGTAAAAGGTCAGTTAAGTTCTTATAAATTGTCTATTCCAGCTGGACGTACATCTCGCATCTACTCTCTCGATATATCAGATAGTCCTGCAGATGGTTTCTACTTACGGGACGACTTCTTTTTAAAAAATTTACCCAAATTCAAACTATATTCTGAAAGAGCACTAAAAAGATTGTAAAGTGGCCAGGTTTTAGCCAGATAGAGTATTTTCTAAGCGAAATATAAGCGAGTGAATGTATGCGGTTCTTACAACAAATTTTAAGGTGCCGCCATGTTGGTGCACCTTGATGGTATATACACCAATATGGCCGCCAAATTACAAGGTTTCGCAAAAGCCAACACTTACCAAGAATAGTGACGAAAATGTCACTGATTTACATAGATATTCACTTATCTTCCTTTCTTTTGCAGTAGAAGACGGAAACAGTGAAATATTGCACTAAATTTAACTCTTCAAATAACGTGATTGGAGTTGCGTGACTCAAATCGCTTTACCAATATCTCAGGAACACTGAATGAAAGCAATAAAATTTGTGTGTGAAAATCTGTTCAGGGGAGCAAAAAAGATATCAAAAGCACATGCAATTGCGCGGAGTTCATAATTTGGAGGTTAGTATTTTGATGACGTCACCGTGCGAACCATCTATAAGGGCTTTGTGAATTTTTCGTGACGAAGAAAAAGCAAGCAGTCTGTAATCTATGTTTGGGAAAAGCACATTTTAAACGACATAGTTCAAAAAGAAAATGGCGAAGGAGAGGGAACAATAACAAAAATGGCGTCCATCACCTCTAACATGACGCCATGTTTTGTTTTGTTTTCTCTGTAGTGAAATGTATTTATACCAAAATTCGCTTACCTTAATTGCTAAAGGCTGCAAGTGCTTCAGAATATGCAAATTATTTGGAATATTTATTCGTTTGAAAAATGGAAATCAAAAAGTTTCAGATTATTCCAAAATGTTATGAATTTATCTCTTAACAGCATGATATTCGTTTTATTCCAAAATATATCCTGAGTTTGGAATAGTTTCATTGAACACAACCCTTTACTGACCCTGAGGCAGTGATATTATACCCCAAGGTTGTGATATCATAGCTCGAGGCAGTGATATTGTAGCCTCAGTTAGTGATATTGTCAAGTCTTGTTTAATTTTCAGATTCAAGGGCAATCACAAGGGTCGTCGGTCAATGGACCTCCACCCCATGCCCCTCACCGCCAGGATGTTCATGGAAGGCAACAGAAACCAACTAGGAAACAAGGGCCAATTGTTCCTGGCCCTCCGCTGAGACAAGAAAATTGGTCTAAACCTGTTATCCGATCCTATGATACAAAGGGGGAAAAGCGCCCAGGATCAGGCGCAAAGCAATCAAAATCTCTTGTGTGGAGATAAACGAAACCAGTGTTCTGATTTTCAACATTCTACCACTTTACCGATTTTAAATGATCGAAGAGCTCTTTGCTACGGGCTTTTAGTATTTGCTTTCCTAAAATGTGAAGTGAAGGTGGCTTGATCAAAACTAAATCTAAACTTTCGAAAGTCAAGTATCATTGAAGTTTCAAAGTTGTTGGAATGATCTCCAACTACATCTGATTCTCTTTGTTGACTGAAGAATAAACTCTGTGGAGGTCGTCCATTGAAACAGCCTAAGGTTCTTGGAATGTGCCAGTTTCTGGGAGGTGTCTGAGAGCTAAATGTTTATGTAATTTAACTATTACTTTTTAGACGTCAAAAATTCCATGTTCTGGCTAAACTGCTGGTCGGTTTTTATAAAAAGCTGGCAAGATCACCTCCAGTTTGATCAACAAAAACAAAAAATTATTCTTTTCATAAACTTTTTCTTATCATTACATGTTGTAAATATCAGTCCTATATTTATACCAAAAACATTATATCGCAAAAAGCCAGTGTTATGTATGACGGCACTTTCATAATATATTATTTGTAAACCTGTAAAACTGATCAAACAAAAAGTTACAACTGTAAGTTTATGAAAGTAAATATTTTTAAGAACGGGAGAAAGTCTAAAGCCGCTGTTACACGTTGAAACTTTTAGCTGAAACTTGTGTGCAATGACGATACGAAACAATTTTCAGCAAGCATTGCACTGTGTAACAGAGTCGGTTTCGTGAAACTTTTTTGAACTTCCGTTGCGAGACAGGTTTCAAGAAAAGTAGAACTGCTTTCTACTTCTGCAACAGTCGAAACGATCTCTGTGGCGATAAAAACAAGAGTTTCACCGTGTAACATCACTGCTGAAATTTGTTTCGCATCGTCGTCGCACACAGTTTTCAGCTGAAAGTTTCAACGTGTAACAGTGGCGTAAGTTTCAATCACTATTTATTTTTACCGGAAGGCACTATGCAAAACGCTTTATTTTTATTTGGTAAATAGCATAAACATATCTGTAGCACCTAGTAGGACATTATAGACTTGCATTCCACTTTGTACATCTAGTTTCTTGTAACGTAAAGTCAGTGATGTGTTTTGTTTCACTTTAATTCAGAGTGGAAATTCATTTTCAGTTGGCTTTTGTTCAACAATCTTCAACCCAGGCCTTTTCTCCTTTCTTTCCTTGACATCCGATGAGAGGCTCACGGGAACCTTGTTCCCAGGCCCTCCGTCCTGAGAGGACCCCAGGAATAAGTTGGTTGGGTTGGGTTGTTTAATTCGTAACGTATGGTACTGACAACAAAGTTAATAGGATCTTTATTAGATAATAATTATTGTTAATAATGATTTTGATGTTAATCTTGATCATAACATAATTTACTTCTTTCTCGTAGATTTTTTTCTATATCTTGAAATTAACTTAGGAATTGAGCAGAATTTCAAATTTAGACTAGTTCTAGCTCTCGCAAAGTGGCAACGAGCACAAAACACAGTCAACTCTCGCCTTGCGAACACCTCGTTATTACGGACTCTTGTCAATATGGACAGAAAATGTTGCTCCCGAAAAAAACGTAATACAAAATAAACAAGACATTTTAGAAAAGTGTACACTGACTTTACCGCTTTCCACAAGGAGCTTAGCGCACAAAAATTTCAGCGGGTATGATGCTGAGGTCTGTCAGTATCAGATGAACTACTTCAATTGTCGCCCAGACTCAAGGGGTTTTCTGTGTCTATCTTATGCGATTAGCTCACACGTCTTTTCTATAGATGGTTTTCACACAATCTCCAGAGACGCCAAACACAAAAGACGGAGCGGCCATGTCGGCGTTTTTAACAAAAGAAATCATCAAAATTCTTTTATTCAATGTCCACCAACATGGCCACTATGACGTCAGGTGAAAACCATCTATTATTACTTTACATTACTTCGCAATTGAGAATTTTTCTGCCTGCACTCGAAACACACACACGTCACGTGCATCAGCTCTATACTAGGGACCTTCACCTCGGCTGACCGATTGCGATAATCGTCACAACTGGAGTCATCAGGGATTTGAATCCTTTGTTTAAGGTTTCTGAACAGGTTGAAATGTGAAAAAAAATCTCAAATTTGAAAAAGCAAATTATGTTGTTTTATTGAAAAAGATCTTTTAGTTTTAAGTAAAAATTTTTTCTCAATGGCTAATTTCGTTCTCGAGTTATTGCAAAATTAACTTTTTTACCTGCAGTCTGGAAACTACACGGTTCATTGTTCAAACGCTGTTTTCTCGGTTTTAGCTCTTACAAAAATGAGGGTTGTAAAAAATATCAGTGCTCGCTGAATTTTTGTTATTTTGCCGCGAAATTTGGCACAATTATAGAGAAATATTTATAAAGAACAAAAACCTGTCGGCGAATTTGAAAAGAAGTGCTGGTTGATTTTTTATTAATCGATTTCTGCGCCTCTCGGAAAAGTATATTTTCAATTTTCTAGAAACAAATATAAAAAATAATGGGCTTTCACAAAAAAAAAATGCCGACACTCTACAAAACCGTAACGAGTACGGCTACCATGAGGCCTCTTGTTTACATTTTATTCACTTCCCCCGAAGAAAGTTGGTGTGTCAATCGAAACGTCAGGAAATTTTTAACGTGTTTTTGAAATGTTTAACTCGAGTAACTTGTTTTTAAAACTATTTTAACCATGCCTTCATCTGGTTACAATCCAAATTTTACAGCCAGTAATTGATGCCTATTTTGGTCGAGTTGAGTCTTGATACCCAATAAAACGTCAGATGAAAACACTCCGTGCTTGATATCAGAACACACGTGTTTGTATCAAAATTACATTAAAAAAAGAAACCTCGATACTGCTATTTATTGTCATTAATTTACTGCTATACCGATCGTTTTAAAATTACTTTTTTATTTATGGTAACATTCTCGTTGCAATCAAAAAAACATTTCCAGGCGCGAGTATTTGTCTTTTGCCGGTTTGCAGATGCAGCGGCGAAATATTTGAAATATTTTAATCTGGTAAAACAACTTTTTATTTAAAAGTCAAAGACAAACCCTCGTCACTTCTATATGCACATGTGTCTATCTTTTGTCCTTGTAACCAAAAGGATTTAATGTGGATGCGCCCTTCACCTCCTCTAAACAGGGACTTTAAGAAACGACGACGGCTCAGAAAAAATTAATTTCTCGTTTCCTGTTTACTTCTTTCTGTGGGTCATTAGGTTTTTGTTTTCTTCGCCTTCAGCTTTGTGAACAGAAAAAGAGCAAAAGTTCCTCTTGAAGATAAACAAATATTGAGAACATTTTTGCTATCACGTCCTCGTCGTCCCAAGTACTCAAAAATAGATCTTTTCACGTTCTGTTTCTAGCGCCAACTACCTGCAGGTGCTCAGCTCGATGCATTCCAACGTGCGGTTATTGCGTTTACTATTGTTCTTTGCCGTCGCCGTCCTCATATCTTAAACTCCCTAATGCCTCTTTAGACCGCATACGATACCATACAACGTTCCTCCAGGATACCGGTTACACTTTATTTTCAACTGACTTCCATTACGAACTTGTTCAACCGTCAGTATAGTTGAGACTGATACAATGCACGCGTGTCTTGCAAATCCGTACATACTCCCGTCAAACTTTGCTTCGGGGTTCAAAAATCAAAACGAGAGGTTTTACTTTTCTGGATAACTGCCATTTTGATACAGGATGTACTAAATCAAACAAATTTACTTCTTCTGTGCCGTCGAACGAATAGTGATACAAACGCTTGAATCATCAAAATCCAGCCCGATATGAATAAATATGTGGTAAATAATGGGCATTGCATTTCAGTGACACTTCTTACACTTAATCTTGTTTGCGTGTTTATAATCTCGAAAATCCTCATGTCCTATTGCGAAGCAATATCAAAAACTAGCACTTCGTGTTTTATCACACGTTCCAAACACGTGATGAAACTGTGATCAAACACTCGAGCGCGTTTTTGAAATATTACTTCAGAGAATTGCGTTTTCATCGTTCATTTTTAACTCACTCATTGCGAAGTAATGGTGGATTTATTGTGGAGACGGAGAAAAGGGCGTTAGAAGTCCTCGTAGACAGAAAATAAAAAATTGGTGGTGTTAGCAAAAAAAGCGGAAGTGAAGTAAGAAACTTGGAACGACTGTTGCGATCGCTGACTATGCAGTAGTAAGTTGCCATGAAATATCTTCAACAAGTAATCACATGGCTTACCTAGATTTTTGTTATATATATATACGCCTACACTGGGACCCAAAGTCGCGCAAAGTCGCCTAAAGTCGCGCAAAGTTGCCTTACGTTACGCAAAGTCGCCTAAAGTCGGGCAAAGTTGCCTTAAGTCGCGCAAAGTTGCACAAAGTTGTCTTAAGTCACGCAAAGTCGTGCAAAGTTGCCTAAAGTTGCGTAAAGTCTCCTTAAGTCGCACAAATACGCGGTGGTTTTTTGTCTACTTTCTTCTTAAGTCGCCTTAAGTCGCCTTAAGTTGCGCAAATTTGCCTTAAGTCGCGCAAAGTTGCCTTAAGTCGCACAAAGTAAGGGCGACTTTGGGTCCCAGAGCAGGCCTTATATATGTACGAGTGAGCTAGTTCTTAGGAGCCTTTGATTTTAATCAAATGACATTTACACATGTTCATTTGTCGCTAGTCTTTTCTGTAACAATTTTAAAAAATTATAATAAGTTCATCAATGTAACAAGCAGGTCAAATATATAACAAAATGAACACAAGGGTATGAAATAAATTTTCATCGTTTCAAGTGTTTGGACCTTCGTTGGAGCAATCTCGGTAGCTAGCCTTCATTACAATCTTGAGGTCAGTACTTTTCTGAAACCAAGATAAGTGGCAGAAAATCCAATCAGAGGACTTGCAAAAAGATAAGTCGCACTGGTCATGGCCTCTGCTAGTGGTCATGGTGTAAGGCTTGTGGAGTTTGGTTTGCTCAGTGAGCAGGTTGTGCTTACTCTACTTTCATAACAGGGCAACATACGCGCTTTATTCTATAAGAACAACGAGGCTCAAATTTGCCAGAATTTAAGAACAATTTTAAAACAAGCTCAGGCTGAGGCTTGATAACTAAGAAAGTTTTTGTGGTAGAAAATTGACTAAAACTTAACGATGCAGCATAAAATATAGAAAGATTCACTGTAAAGACTGCTCAACAAACAATGAAGGTAGTTCGTCTCTAAATTCAGCCGTACGATACGTATGCCGCAAGGCGTTTCATTTTCCAATACGTTGTTTTATTTTGTTTTTTCTTCAATAAAAACCGCTCACAGAAATAAGAACAAATTAAGAACAAATTGATGCTGAAATCACCAAAAAATTAAGATCAATGAGCCTCTGCAAAATTGACCGGTTCTTATACATGCTGACTTAAAGTCGCAAGTGATTGTCAATAAAGCCTGATGTCAGTCCATAAAAATAGCACTTAGTTATTATCAGCCGACAGATTGTTCGCTATTTATACATATATCAGACGTTGGGGCAGGAGAGAAAGATTTTTTCTTCCCCAATTAGTTTATCCAATATTTCAGTACTAACCATGTATTTACCTAAACACGTCCATGAGACCTTTTTTTACCGAACCTAACAACTGGACCATTATTTGAAAGACAATTCCAAACGCAAATATGTCCGTCCGGTATTTGACTTTTTATAAAAACAAATTGTCAAAAGCCGGCGTAGAAGTTTCATTGTTCTCTGTTAGGTTAAGAAATAATTCTCTAATACGTCAAAATTAATGTTATTTTCAAACAACATCATGGAAATTAATAACCACCGTGCAAAGAAATTAAAAAAGAATTTTTCTTGTTATTGCCAAATACCCGGGCGAGGAGGGATGGAGATCGGGGATGGGGGGGGGAAATGTCCGATCGGGAGGAGGGATAGAGACGGGCGACAAATGCGCGGTGGGCAGGAGGGATGGAGTTGGGGCTCAAATGCCCGGTGGGGAGGAGTGAGGGGGGTAAATTGACTTGCACATAACTATAACAACTTTTTAAAAATCTCAAAATATATATTACCTTTTCATACTGAGTTATTGATAGAACGGACATTAACAAAACTAAACATAAAATCATTTCTCCTTAATCATTTATGAACACCCATGAGTGAGTATATTTATTCATTCATTTATCTCGACTGCTTTAACTATTTTTAAGAAAATTATGTTTACCTTACCCACCCCAAGTAGAGCCAATATTTTTGTTACCCAACCAATAATGACTGGTCCCTTACGATTTGACTGTAAGGCCCTGTCCACACTAATGCGATTTCGAAAGTTTTCTCTATTATTGCCAACGAGCCAGCCGAGCGAAGACGCGAGGCTGGCGAGGCGGCACCATTATAGACCCGTGCGAGGTGTTGATATAGGCGGAAAAAATCTCGAGTGATTCGGAGAGATGTAAGTAATGTAAGATTTTATGACGTAATGCCAAAGA
>JAOCNB020041552.1:0-13202 GCA_026546465.2 Palythoa caribaeorum | reverse complement strand
TCGGGAGGATGGAAAGCTGAGTCAACTTTGGCGGAAAAGAAGGTCACACAAATGTTCAACTCTCGGCTGAGCCGGGGGTTGAACCTGGGACCTTGTGGTTACAAGGCTAAGACAATTTTTTTGTTATATCGGGGTATGTTATATCCGGGAAATAAGTAATACAAATTACTGTAATTTTACCGGACCCGAAATGTTACCTCGTTATAACGGGAATTCGCTCTATAAGCGGGTCCGTTATACCGGGGTTTCACTATAAAATATTTTAAGAAACAAAATAAGAAAATTATAATATAATATACGTTTTGGAACAAAATATGTTCTTAAAACAGTCCTTAAATCCGGGAAATAAGTAATACAAATTACTGTAATAGGAATATTTCAGGATGATAACGTTTGTCGTAATAAAGTACCTTTCCATTTCGTCTCTGGCTTCCTGTTGATCTTGGATCTCTTTAGCAAGCTGTAACGAAAACGACACACAATACTGAAATACTTGGAACGAACCAATAAAAATACTTTTAATTAGGGTTTACATTACTTTCAATAATGCTACACCACACGTCTTTGTTCATCATTTCCCAAAACTTAATTTTTTGTCCTTCAAGAAAGGATCCAAAATGTTGTTCCACATTTAACGCGATAAACTGAAAACTGTTCAACCACCAATTTATAATACTGTCAAAAAATTTTTTCAAAACATTTTTAGTTGAAAAACAATCACTGGATTCACACAAAAACTAGGCAACCAAATTCCATGACTTTTTCGCGATCTTAAAATGCTGAAACCCCATTTTAACAGAGTAACTTAATCTTTAAACTTGCAAATGCAAACACCGATATCTGAACTTTTAAACAATCAAAAAATGATTGGCAACGAAACGAAAACATATCTTCTAAATTTCATGATTTTTCGTGACCCTGTGAGCCCTGATTCAACTTCTTGCGATAATTTTGCAAGATCTAATGATCAGTTTCAAACTATGGAAAAGGATTTTTACCCGTGACTGCACCAGTGCCATGGCTTCCTCCTGTTGTTTTTTCTTCTCCATTCGCTCCTCTTCTCGGTGCTGCTGCAATTTGGCAAACTCCAGGATTCTCTTGTTTTCTTCTTCCATTAACATGCGCTCTCGATCCTTCCACTAAACAGATATCGAGAAGATCAGTTTAATTTGTAAGCGAGTATATTTACAGCGTGCATAAAGCTCCGTATGTTTATTTGTAGAGTTAAAACATTCTTTCAAGAACAAAAATAACAACGTTTATTGAACACCGTGCACAGATAAAAATACAAGTGATTAAGAGTTGAAAAAATACAGAAGTTAGGTATCCGCTATCTAGAAGTAAAAATAATATCTAAGCTTCTTTCCAAAGGGTCTAGAAATCAGCAGATGGGAGCACTTAGCCACTGACAAGGCACTGCACATTTTCTGACACATCAATTCCAACTACTGATGCAAAAGCATGTCGTCATCTCACTGCTTCAGAACTATTGATTGTGCTGAAACTTCCTCTCAGTTAAAACTCAATTGAAAGAAGATTTGCATATTTTGCATATATCGTTGAATGGGGAAGAGATTCTTAGAATGGAAAAATTTTAAAAGTTAAAAAGCAAACAGTAAATTTATAAACCTGTTGTCTCTTGGCTTTGAACTCCTCAATATATCTCTGTGTTGCCCTTTGTTTCTGAAGTCGGTTTTCTATCTCCCTGAAAACATAAACAATTATAATCAAAGGCTCTTTGAGTCAACTCATTCATATTGATTTGACTAATTCGCTGGATCAGAAAAATATACAAGTTTCCAAAATAATACAATTTTGCTTCAATTTTACAAAAGTCGGATTAGAAACTTCGTTTTGTAATTAGTTTCAGAGCCATTTGTATGTGAAATATTCAATTCTATCGGTAATTTCGATTTTGCTACATAAGTGTCTACTGCGCATGCACATTTGCGTTTGATTTACTTGTGCTATATTTTTTACTGATTAATGACAATAATGATATTAATAATGTTTTTTGATCTTGAAGCTTTTCTTCAGAGTACCTATTTATTTCTAAAGAAAAACAAAGTAGAGAAACAAATAAAAATAAAAATAAATTTTTACGAAAAACAAAATCAAATCCCACGTATGCGTAACCCACAGATCCCAGATTGATGTCTATACGCTTGAGCACACGTAGTGAAAGTAAGAGTGCTTAACACCGCCATCTTGGATTTGAACTCACACGTTGAAAACATCAGTTTTCCGCATGCGTGCATGACTTGTTGCCTTCCAGCACGACGCAATTTGATTTCAATTTGATTTCCGTCCGCGCAATTAAATGTCCACACAATTTCCGTCGACAAATGCGTCCCCTCAAAATAACTCATTCATTGCGCATGCGCGCATATGAATGAGTTAAAAAGTTACAGCAAGAAACTCGGCGTTACACATTCTTTGATCCGCTCAATCATGTGGAACAAAATTTTCCAGGATTTAAAAACCTCATTTTGAAACTGACAAAGTTTTAAAAAATATTTTAGAATTTCTAAATTTTCCAGCCATCTTCTGTTAGCAAGATTTAAAAAGCGACTACAACTATGTTTAGAAATTCTGCCATACCAACAAAATTAATCTACTGCAGCTATAACATAATACTTTATCTGCTCACGTATAAGATGAGTTGAGGCTTTGTGACGTGAAAATCTGCTTACAAAACTGACCTGGTCATATACAAGGGCAAAAAATAAAAATGACAGACTTTTGAAAAAATATCATTTTATGGTCCAAAAATAGGATATATAGATGTACCTTGAATAAATACAAAACGTTTTTTAAAGGCATGTTTCGGCATGCTTATGTCATCATCAGTTTAATAAAATGAATGAATTATTAAACTGATGATGGCATAAGCGTGCTGAAACATGTCTTTAAAAAACTTTGTTGTATTTATTCAAGTTTTATATCTTTTGCTCCAATCAAGATCGCTCTTTTAAGAGTAGCTTCAATGACAAAACTTGCACATCAATCAGTAAAATTAATATCTAACAGTTCTAAAGTGCTATATGGATCTCATTTCTATAATGGAAAAAACCTATGCAATTTGATTTTAGAAATTCAAAACGTTTTTATTATTATAAAAGGTTACTTGGTTAGAAAAATTTGTTTTACCGTACATACACTTACTTTTAAAATATTGACAATAAATCATGATAAGGTTTGTAGCTTTCTCACCTCTGATCTTCTTCGTAAATCTTTCTCACAATTTCATCAATCATGAGTTTCTCCTTGAGAAACTCTTCATAAGCCTCCTGTTTTCTCCTCTCTTTCTCAGACAGTTGTTTCTCTAACTCCTCTTGATATCTCACGCTCTCCTGCCATTTCTGTTGCTCCATCTCTCTCTCTACCTCCAATGCACGATGGTATTCTTCCTTCATTTTCTCTGTTATCTCATGGTCCCTTTTCTGAAGAAAAAAAAAGCTACGCTAAATCCTTTTGTAAGCCTAAGTGCAAGAGGTTCATCGAAGCCAGTGCTTATCTATGGTCACTGAAGCATTAAGCAGACGACAGCCATCCACTGGACGGGACACTAATCCATCACAGGTTGTTAACCCCCAGCAAAAGCTGGCACTCATTAACCAACCTTGTAAGGACGGAAAATTGAGTCAACTTTGGCAGAAAAGGTCACACAAAATTAACATTCACTACTCTGAAGTTCCGAATAAGCATACATCTACGCTTATTTATTTTGGGGAAATTTTCCACTCTATACAGGCTTATTTGGGACGGTACAATTATTTTTTTCGATAGCTTTCCACTCTGTCAAACCTTATTCAGATCTGTACGATTATTTACCTGGGAAACATCCGCACAGTTGATCAATTTTCCTTTTTGAGCACTGAAGTTTTTACCGATAATTGAGAGAAATGTTTTTTGATATTAGCAATTTATTTTGTCATTAATTTATGACTTTCAGTTTATTTTATTCCACTTTCTGTATTTTACTTACATTGAAAACTGAAATAAAAGAATGAAACTCGCAATTATACACTTATAGTAACTTTCCAGCATATTTTCCACTCTATACTATTATTCCATCCTATACTATTATTGGTCTATCCAGATCTTTCCATTCTGTACTTTTATTCAGGTCTATACTATTATTGGTTTACCCAGGACTTTCCACTCTATACTACTATTATGCTATGTATCATTATTCGGAACTTCAGAGGTATGTAATTGACTGAGCTTGACTTTGTGGCTGGAAGGCAGAGATATCGATCTTAC
Source organism: Palythoa caribaeorum (assembly GCA_026546465.2). NCBI lineage: Eukaryota > Metazoa > Cnidaria > Anthozoa > Zoantharia > Sphenopidae > Palythoa > Palythoa caribaeorum. Next base: position 8,936 of record JAOCNB020041552.1, on the reverse strand, counting down.
CACTGCTCTGACCATGCCACTGTCTGAAAAAAGTGAATAAAAAGTAACCATAAAATTAATATTAAGATGCTTTCTAAACTAAATGAGCATTTATTTAATAATGTACATATCATTATGATAATGACTATAATAATTGGCCAGATTTACTTTGAAAGAATTAATGGAGACTTGGCATATTTTGATATACATACTGGCTCAGCGATGCACTTAGTTCAGTGATCACTCAAAACAAAATGATTCATAGTTCAAAAATGAAGTGGATAAATTAAAACCCAAACATTGATCCTCTACTAGTACTAAATATTTACCGACAGTCTATCCTAAAAACAACTAGTATCAAAACTCAGCATGATTGAGTATACTTGTTATTTACACCAGTTTCCAGTAACACGTGCAGCAGCAGTTTGTTTTGAACATTGCGACTAGTTTTTGGTAAGTGTCAATTGAACTCTGTCAACCAGCATTTTGCTTTCAGGAATCTTGAGACAATCTTTAGAAGGCAATACTGATCAATGCAGTTTCATTGACGTACTCCACTAAAAAGCCACTTGTGATGTTGAAAACAAACTATCAAACAAGTGTTGATTTTATATGTTTAATCTGAACATTCACAAGATCTACCCAGTATTTATAATTTTATAATTGATTCTTAAATTTGAGAGATGCCTGTTATTGGATATGCCTGTTATTGAGATGTGATAAAATTATGTCGAAGGGATATTGCTTCCAGTAGGGACGTTACCCTTCTGATACCTTTTGCTGGTGAAGACTTTCTTAGTGGGAGGTTTTTCTAGTGGCTTAAATTTCTACATTTCTTGGCCCTACTGTAGGGCTGAAGAAATACCTGATGCTAAAATGATTAAGTCAAAAGGCTAGATGCCAACCGTCTAGCATATTTTGAAATTCATGGTATATTGAAATACCCAGCGGTCCAGATGTATTCAATAACTATTGTATGATAAATGTCAATCAAATAATAATTAAGACTATGAAGTACATACCTGTCGATCAAGTTCCATAGCTCTCTTTTCTGCAAGCTGAGCAGCCCTCTCTCGATTCATGTATCCAGCTTTCAATTTTGCCTCCAGCTCGCGCAGCTCAACACTGACAAAGTGAAAATAAGAATAAAATTTAGATTCACAACATATGCATATTTGTTTGAATTTGTTATTGCTTAATGTATTTCATTATATTCATTTGTCATTTAACAAGAGGTCAAAAGAACAAAATGAATAACTCAATGAATTAGATTCTAGGAGTGAGTCTTCTCCCAAACTACAAGTAGCTCGAAAGGCTAGTGTTTTTAAAATTACTTTCTGTAGTCAGTATTAAGTGGATCATAGTCTTTAAATCATACTTAATTATACTCTGAATTACTTTTATTATCAAGCTTAATTAATGGTAAAACATTTTTGTACCTGTTTTCTCGGATCTGTTGTCTCAGTTTTTCATCTCTGAGAGTTTCCAGTTTTATCTTTTCCAATTCCTGTATGAAAAAAAAAACAGATAAGAATTGCCTTGAGCAGTCATTATCATTATCATCATTATCATCATCATCATCACCATCATCTTCACCATCATCATCAAATTATAATCAGTATCATGTGTCTAAAATCATCAAAAATCATTGTCATCTTCAGTAAAATCATCTTTACCATGCATCATCATCATCATCATCACCACCAGCATCACTGACATCACTGTAATCATCATCATCACTTCTATCATTATCTTCATCATAATCTGTTTTAAAACCACAAAAAGTACATAGTCTATTTCACATTTAGCTTAATTGTAAGTAAAATAATTATAAGTAACAATTAGTAATAATTGTTATAAACTTACAGCTGCCAATCTCTCTTCTTGTTCTTGTTGCTGCTCCTTCAACCGCTTGCTTTCTGCAGACTACAACACAAAATCCAGGAAATTCAATAGGCTATAGTACACAATTAAATCTGCTAATCCAAACAAAAAAACATTATCAAAATTTGTTTAACTTCTCTAGAGGTATTTTATAAAACAATAAAAAAATCAAATTCAATTAGATCTTTCTCAGGTTATAAATAAATATAGATACTTAATATATTTAGGAACAATTTGAACTGCTAAACATAAATAAAATTTAATAAAAACAAAGACACCTGATGAATATTGGGGTGAAGAGGAGTTCCCAACTTAAACTAACAAATTTCCAATCTTGCTCACTCAACAACAGTGCCAGTGAAGTTTCATGTCACAAATCCCTGTCCTAGTAGCCCTTGGGAATGCTTTCAATTGGTAGTTGAGTGATGGTTACGAGAGGCAAGTATCTGCATCTCTAAATAAATGGAACCCACTGCAGATAACCAGCACAATAGAAAAACAACAGCAAAGAACAGTTTGTAACAAGAGAGAAACTTGTATGCCACAGTTCAAGTATGATGCTTGATGTCCAAAGCCACTTAACTCGTAAGTCAGGAGGTGTTATCATAAATATAATTATTATCAATGGTGGATTTAAGAAGAAAGTGGAAATCCATTGGGCATGTTTTAAGAAAGGAAACATTTGCCGTCCCCAGGACTGTCTTACACTGGATCCCAGAATGGAAAAGAAAGAGAGGAATACCAAGGATTACATGGCAAAGATCAGCAGGGACTGGGCAGGATGAAATAGGGCTACCTTGTGCAGTTGTTGAAAAGAAGGCAAAGGAAAGGCAGGGTTAGCAAGATGTTGTGGAGGACATAACTTCCCAGTGGCACAAAAAGGACAGATGGTGGTGATGAAGATGATGATTGCAGTGATCCTTTTTAGGGTCTTTCAAATGTTCAGCAGACACGAGTCCCTGATTTCTCTGGGACAACATGTTAATTTTTCAATACATAGGTAATCTCTCAATAGAAGCTTATTTATACCATTAAGTCTATGGTCAAGCTTTAAGTAAATAGTTTTTAAAAACACTATTGAATGTTCCAGTGAGTAGATACAAAATTGAAGTAGTATTGATAAACAAATTATCGCCATAGGAATTTGAAAAAGCTGACATTTCGAGTGTTAGCCCTCTGTCAGATGCTAATGCTGGAAACGTCAGCTTTAATTTTCAAATTCCTGCGGTGATAATTCGTTTATCAACACTACTTCAAGTCTATGGTCAACTGGAACAAGTTGCATACCGTGACTCGCCCCAGTAGACAACACAATATGTGTACTTGCAAGTTTTTAAACTAATAACCTTTATGTAATGTGACATACTGTACTGTGCAATAACTGCTAAACATTCCTGAACTGATCAACATTATATTTATGTACAATATTTAGAACTAACTAGTGCTCAGCTCAACAATTGGAATCACACCTTCTGGATGGCCTCATCCATCTCTCGTTCTTTTGCTTCTTGTTGAATTCTTCTGAGAAATCGCTTGTTCTCTATCCTTTCTTCACTTGTAAGGTTAGCTTCTAGTACTTTTTCCTGAGTTATTCTTTTGAGCTGATCTTCTCGCAATATTTCTTTTCTTCTATTTTCTGCCAACATTTTCTGTTGCTGAGCATGGGTCAAATTTGTTCTTCTAATGGAGGACTAAAATTTAAAACAGTAATATGAGCAATGATTCAAGTTTGATTAATATCACTGTGATTCAGTACATTTCCTTCACAGTTTGGTATAAAGTATAATATCAGAAACTGGCAAGTTACAAAAAGAATTATACATTAAATGAGCACCATAATTAATTGCCTTTATTGTTAAAAATTATTTTGAGAAAATTTAGACATTTAACAAAGTCTTTACAGCAAAAGACAAAAATTACTGGGTCAATCAGCTTCATGACCTTGAGCAGCAATGGTTGATTTAAATTGTGTTAGCCAATTAACAAAGAACTTATTTAGCCTGAAAACAATTCACCAGCCAATGAGTGATCTTATTCTACAAAAGAGGACAGGAACTGATTTTTATGTGGAGTGGATAAGTATGCACATTAAGCTGGCTTTGATATCTCAGATTCTGCGGTCTGTGTCTCAATCACCGGTCAGGTGTAACCCCTTTTCAAGTCGAAAATTGAGCTGAAGAAAAAGTACACAAATTTTTGGAACAAATGGAAAACATCAATAAACCTGACCTAATCTTTGTGGTTTTAGTTATGTACCACAGCTTCGAATACAATTACAAATACGGGCCGAGTAAATTAGAATTTTATAGACGGCTTCTTAAATATACACTTCGATGTTGAAAACATCTTGAGACACATCGGCTTGCGACACTAATTGAATAACAACTTTGGCATTTTCCTTAAAGGTAAAAAACCGTAAACCTTATAAGCAAAAACTCTCGTACACAAAAATATCTTGATGTACACTGACAAACATCGTCCACCATTTACTTTTAGAAATATGAAGAATATTCCCTTACTTACCATCATTTTTGCAGAACGATTCTCGTGAAATTCCACAACAAAATAAATAAATACAAACAATACTCCTATTTGCTTTCTAAAATTGGAGTGGCAGTAACCGCAAAAACAGAATATCTCTAAAAAACCATCCACAAATAATGCACATAAACACAGACTCCTTCGAAAATCTTGATTCTTGTTTGCCTCGCAACCAAAAGCAGCCTCGACCTTGTGCTTGTACCCAGTCTTTGGGCGTCTTCGTTGTCATAACAACACTGTCAACGAAAACTAGTGCCGAGGTCTACACATGTATCACACGGTCGCTTCCCATTTGGTGAAAATTAGAAGTTTTGTTTGGACTGAATATTACCTTCCGTCGAGGGATTTAAAAGTTATTGTTATGACAACCCAAGCGTCTCTGTGGGATTCTTTCACTTAAGGCTAGTAAAGGAATGTCACGCGTGAAATTCTTACGTCATGTGGCGTACCTGTTTTCAACATGCAGCTGCATAGAAAACCAGTTGCAATTTTAATGTAGTACGGGATGTTGCAGTGTTTTTAATGCTTCTAACCAACTGCACTCCAAGCGCACATTAAGCACAATTTTGCACTCTCACGATTTCACCGATTATATTAAGTACGGTTTTCACCACGCACCTAAGAGGATAATTTTCATGAGTTATGGACAAGACCGCTTCTGAAGACGAGGTTTGGTTTAGTTCTTGTAAACTGATTTCGCTTGCACAATATTTGTAGCAATTAGAATCTCTCCACACCCATAAAGACTTTAATCGACATTTCTTACTTTCTAATCTACCCTCAGGTTCGTACGCTTTTTGTAAGCGGCCTTCCAGTTGATGTTAAACCGCGGGAAGTATATTTGCTTTTCAGGTCTTTTAAGGTATGATCTATAAGTACATATGTCAAGGTTTTCATCTGTTTCTTTTGTGCTTCAGAAAATTCATCAAAACAAAAATTAAACCTGAATGGACCGATAAACAAAAAAAATTCATTCTTTTTACTAGTGACAGCCTTCTGAGTTTGCCCATCGATATCAACTTAATGGCGTTTGGTTTTGACATCCGAGTGGCCGATAATCTGTCTGCAAATCTACTTAACAAGTCGTTGATGGCTTGTACAGGAAGAGGCGACTTATCAATTGACAGAACCACTCAACGTTGTCATGAATACATTTACACCCTTAAACGAGATCTTTATTTTGCATTGCGAAGTTTTAAGAGTATTCTTCTAAAATTAGGCGAAACAGATTGCTATCTCGGATCGACAGTATATTCACAACGATTAAAATTCTATGCTAGACTGGGCCGCTAGAATGCTAAATTTTTCTAGCTTGCGGTTGCAGCTATTGTAATGTTTATTTTAAAAGCGAAATTTCATCAAATATGCAAACAAGCTATAGACAGGTTGCTTTAGATCTGAAGACGGATTAGTCAATCAGTTTGTTCTTTTAATACGTTTTAATGAAACAAAAAAAACAGTTTATAAACTTAACCTTCCGTTTTATCCTTATCTTGTAGCTACGTTACACAGATCTCACTAAGAAAAACAAAATCGTTAATTTGGCACGGCAATGGAGAGTATTAAGATATCCGCTTTCACGGTCCACGGCCTTAAACAAATTGAAAAAGAATATAGACGAGCCAAGGACAATTAGTGAATTACAAAGAAATTTTCAAGTCGATTTTGGAAACTGCAAACAATTACAACATTTTGAGAATAAGTGCTCAGGGTATGGATTTGTTTTTCGACTCTACTAACATTTGCACAAAGGGGTCACTACTTAATTGGCGACAAATATTGGCTAGCTGGTTAAATTAGAACTGTCAGCACGAAGGATAATTTATGGAAGGTCCTGCAGTTTCTTTGAATGGCCCGGTTTCTAACTACTCGACAACAAAACCAATTGTTTGCGTTTTTTCATTTGTAGAAAAGCTAAACTTAAAACTGCAAACGCAATTGATGGGAATCTTAAACCGGGTCAATGATTTTCAATTTACTTGTTTGGCAACTCAAGGGTTTTATCTCATTTTAATAAGTGCTGCATACTCAACACTTCTTTTAGCAGAACAACCTCCAAGTGCATAAAGTAAAAATTGAATAATTGGCTTTCAGAACGCAGGAAAGATTTTGAAAAATGGATTAATCTTTAAATAAAGTTGATTTGAGACCGCCCGTTGAAAGAGTTGAAAAGCAGGTATTTTAGGTAACTGCTTATTTGTCCTGAGAAATGTCTACCAGCTGTCAAGGGCAACGTATTCTAAAGCAATGGATTAAGCCCTTTTTCGTCTTTCTCGGGCAAACAAATAAAATGATTTCTTTGAATCAGGGATTAAAAACAAATGTATACGCACAAAACCTGCCAAAAGGCAATGTTTTGAAATGACAGCTGGCGAGTTACTCGGGGCGGCAGTTAAAATATGTGAAACAACCTGAAATAAAACCTTCACCGTTTATTGGTCACCAGAGAACAAAAGTTAAAATACAAATAATGTTTGCCTTTATTTAGAGAGCAATAAATCCGATAGTTTACATACCAATATTCAATAGGGAATTGAATCATATGCCAGCAACTCTAATAAAGGCATATTGCCAGTCTTTGGAGCCAAAAAGCATAAATTTATGCGAGGCATCTTTAAAAAGAAATAAACATATGTTGATTTATTCAATAAAATCAATTGTCTTCTAACAGAATTAAGCGATGACTTCGTTGAATAGCTGGCAGCCCTTTGTGTGCTAAAATTTTATTTGTACATTGATTTCAAAGAATTTTCCCCCGGGGACTACAGTGAAAAATGTTTCGCAAGAGTGGATTTCAAAAATAAATTTTTCGATATCACCATGAGAAAGGAAATATTTTTGTGAACTCTATGCCTGTTAAAGAACTGAGATGCAAGATGAATGCCGTTCAGTTTAATTTCCTTTGATACTTAAAATAATGTTATAATCTAAATTGTTTTTGTAATTTTCAGTTGAAATAACTTGACTTTTTCTTTTTTCTAAACGCAACTTGACTGAAAAACAATTTTGTATGTTTTTCCCCGTCATATTTTTAAAATTGGATATACATATATATTTATTGAAAGTTCCCATACAAAATTTGTTATGCAACGTCTTCTGAATATTCTAGCTTAGCGTTGCTTTGAAAAAGGGTTCTGCTTCACTGAATAATAAAAACAAAAAAATCAGTTGAAAGTGCAGGTGAATTAACATAGTTTGGCTAGAAGTTTTGCTGCACAAAGCCCGACTTAAGTGTACACAAACAACAACCGTAATCAATGTTTTTCTAGTTTGTTTTGTAATATTTTTGTAATTCTTTTTAGGTGATGTGTTTTAGCATAAATGTGTATAAGACGTCTTAGTTTCCTTTCGGCAAAATAATCTGGTTTTTGGACCAAATGATGAAAAAATTCTCCATGGAAACAATGCTGGCGCCTTTTACGATATTTTCTTTTGTATAAAATTCCATGGATTCATGCAGAGCAAAAACTTTAAATAATTCATTTTATCAAACGCTTGTTTTTTTTTTGTTATTTTTAGGGGTACGAAGGTTCATTGTTGAAGTTAACAGATAAACAGGTTTGTTTTTATTTCTTGATTTCTAAAGAAATCTTAAAGCCGAAGGTCATAACTGTTAAAGCTAATAATAATAATTTTGAACGGATCTGTTTGGTTGGCGCTGACCTGTAAAATCATAAGTTATAAATAGTCGAAATGCTCAACTCCTTATAGAAAGTAATAAATTATTTAACATGAAATATGCTCGAGGAAAGACAAAAAACGATTCAAAACGAAAAAAAGAAAGAAAGATGAGAAAACGAGTCTCAGCAAATCCATGTAATTTTTTTTGTGTGTATAAATTAAACTTAATTTTCTCATTAATATTAACTAGATGAACCGTTGCAATAGAATGAAATACTGACGAGAAAGAAAAAGAAGTTCTTTCATTGAATCGAGAAAACATTTTAATATCTTTCTTGGGGAAATGTTATTTTGTGTTTTCAATTAACTAACATTAAGTTGGTTACAGTCTACAGTACCGTACCCCTCCCCTCCCCTCCTTTGATAGCTGTGGTTACACTACAAATTTTCCCGCGGGGACCTGGCTTGGGTCGGGTTTGGTTTGGATTTAAATTTAGCCAGACATCGTCGGTTGCATGTGAATAAATTCCCCAACAAATATTGAAACTGTGTTTTCCGAGTTCTACTGCGTGATTGGTTCAACCGATCTTGGCTTCACTAGCATGCACTGTATGCAAGCTTTGTAGTTCGGGAACTGTCGTGGGTTATTGTTTTGTTATTTTCTATATAACCATGGAGATTCTCAGTGGGCACTTTCACCCGAGAATTATTGTTTGCACTTACAAAACCAATTCCCGTGGACTAAAAGTTCCGTGGTTACACTAGACTTTTTTTGCCGTGGGTAACTATAAAATTTATCATAAATTAAAATCTTCAAAGTCGCCTCAATTGTTTCGATTGAAAAATTTCTCCGCAGGCGACCGGCATGACCGTAAGTGAACTAGCCAAAACTCTGTTTTTGACTGGAGAGG
>JAOCNB020041457.1:0-13205 GCA_026546465.2 Palythoa caribaeorum | reverse complement strand
GCCAAAATTTAAGAACAATTTAAGAACAAGCTCAGGCTGAGGATTGATAACTAGGAAAGTTTTTGTGGTAGAAAATTAACTGAAACGTAGCGATACAGCATAAAACATAAAAACATTCTTTGTAAAGACTGCTCCACGAACAATGAAGGTAGTTCGCCTCAAATTAAGCCGTACAATACATGTGTGGCGCAAGGCGTTTCATGTTCAAATATCTTGTTTTATTTTGTTTTTCTTCATTAAAAACCGCTCACAAAATAAGAACAAATTGTGGCTGAAATCGCCAAAAAATTAAGAACAAGTGAGCCTCGGTAAAATTTACTCGTTCTTATAAAAAAAGTCTGTAGCTGAATTTTAAGAGACTGGTAAATATCCCAGCGTAGACCTGCTGTGTCCAATATCAAAACATCACGCCACTGTTATGAATGCCCCGTAACCAATATTAGCTGACAGGTTTATGTGTTTTTCGGCTAATTCAATTTAAAACCTTTAAGTGTTTTGATATCAATAGAGGAAAATATCTAAATAAGGATACATCTTGTTAAAAGATTTTTCGAACTTCAACTTTGGTTTCACTCACAATTTCATTTCTTCCACTGTATCCTTTGAAGTTTCGCATCTTTCGAAAACGAAAGTGCAAAGAGATTGCAACCGCGCTTCAATGCATTAGGGGATGAACTATTAATTAGGATTTTAAGGATAAGGGGGGAAGGGTGAGGGGGCAGGCGGAGGGGGGAGGGGAGAGGAACTGGTGCAATTTTTTGGTGCACGATATTTTTTCAAGCTCAAAACTGTAGGAGTTATTTTCCGAATTGCTCGTATTTTTTTCTTTGTCGTTTACTTGTGCACGATATATTTTTTTTCCACACATACACAGGCTGTTTTCAATTTTTTTCCAACCTTCCCCCCTCAAAAAACGTTTATTATTCATGAGATATAGTGGTGTGATCATGTAATTAGTTTAGGATGTACAAAAAACAACAGTTCTGTTTTCAATAGTTCCGCTTCCAGAAAACTTTGTGTTTATAACAGTTCAGCCGTAACGAGCCAGATGTGCAGTCACGCGCAAATTCTGATAAAAATGAAAATTTCACGTTCTATCACACGTGTTGCTTTTCTCGATTCATCTCAGGCAGTTGCTTGATACAGCATTTCAATATTTAGGCTACTTAAAAAAAATGTCCCGCTTTATCATCAAAGTCTTCCCAAAATTCAATGAGGAAGGGCGCTTTTTTTTCGTTTGATACTTTGGTCAATTGGCAACGAGTCAGTTTGGAATCAAATTTGAAATAGTAACTACCAAACTACTAAGTTAAGAAAGTACAAATTAGAATACAGTTGTTCTAATCACGTTTATTTTAAAACGAACGTACTGTAGTATAATATTTCATGCCCGATACACAATTTGCTTAGACATTGACAATAAGCTCTACGATTCACAATACTTTATCGTTTCACAACAAAAACTTTTCAGGACTTTTTAGTCGTATATTTCTTTAATTCAAAAACTAAAAAAAAGTCAATGCGCTGGAAAAATCAAAATTTGCGCGCGCTGATGATAAATCGGGATATTTTTATGTGGTCTTATAAAATCTATACACATTAAACGTATTTTTGTAATTTTTGATCGAGGAGAAACCAATACTGCTGTATTGCAATTTAGCTGGGCCCATTTTGAAATAACGTTTTCTTTTATTCAACTTTAATGTTATTCCTTGTGAGCCTATCTTTTATGCTCAAATTTTACTTAAGGGAAAATATAAATGGCTGAAAGCAAACGACCGCCTTTGAGCAAAGTGAGGGTTTTAAACGAACGCATATTGTTGACTGTGCTAATAACCTAGCAAGTTTTTACTGTTTTATTGCCTCTGATTTCGGGTGATACGCACCGACATATTTTATATTTTTGTAGCTTTTGTTATATTTAATCTTTGGAAAGGACAAGAGAATCTTGTAACGATTATAAAATACTTTTGAGTTTGAAAATTTCATCGACTTCTATCTTTTATTAGCACTAATTTCCATAAAAACGGAGAGTTTTTAATATATTTACATAGTAATTCATAATGAAAATAAATGTTTCAAAAATTTTCTGATTCTCATAAAATCCATCTGGTGTCTTTGTTGAAATATTAATCGACGTTTATTATTTTTGCTTTTTGTAACGATTTGAATACTATATGCGTCAGCACAAAATGAGTGGGCAGATTTAGGCAAAAGGGTTTTACAGTCACGTTTTAAACATGCCGGAATCATTAAGTAGGTCTTAACATTCAAAACGGTTTTGGTTAAACCAACAAGAACAGTGTTCAGAAACTTTTTTTTGTTTGCCTTAAGATGGCACTTCTGTCAGCGAACTAGCGCTGTTGATTGGGCTGTTCTAACCTTCTGCCCCCATCATCCTTAAAGAAACTTCCTACGCAAGGAATCTGTCATAATAGACTTCCTGTCCTTTTTAAAATGAAACCGGACAGTTTTTGATTTGAAATATCAGCATATTTTTCTTACAACTTTTCTTCTGCCCGAAAGTTTAACCGTTCCATTTAAACGTATACAGCACGATATTCACTGAACAGAAAGCATCATATTAATGGTAATATAATATAATATAATATTGTGTCTGTTTATATGAGGAGCACTCGCCTGATTTTTCCTGTATGACAACTTCACTTCAAGTGAAATTCAAAATCGTTTCATAAAAATATCGCAATATTAACCTTGAGGAAAATATAATTTATTCTTTTTGTTTGTAACATTTCAGTTTGAGTTTCTACATGAAATTTTGCGATTAATCCGCTTTCTGTAACTTACATCAGTTACAATACGTAATCGTTTTAAGCACAACAGTGTTATATAAAAACGACGCGTCTAATTAATTGAAATTGAAATATTTTCGCTGAAAACTCGATCCTCCATATTTCTCTCACTTCAAATAAGCTTGAAGAAAAAATCAAACTTAGATCATTGTAACTTCGTTTTAAACATTTATACAATTTTTATCAACTACACAGGTTTTTAACGAGTTCATATAGCCACCAATTTTGTAACTAAAATATTTTTCTACAAGCCTATTCACACAAGTGTCTGTTCAAAGCGTTACTGCAATATTCTTTCGTATGTCTTTAATTTTGTGGTCGAATATGAACTCATTAAGTCTAATGACAAGAAACTGTATACGAGCTTGTGTTCCACACTGTCTCGGGGCAATTTTGAAACGGCTGAAAATTGCAGTTTCCACGAGTTTCATTCGTTGTGGTTGCGTATGGCGAAATGAAGAAGTCTTGAAAGCAGTGTTGTCTGGATAGACAGCTAATAAGGTGCAGAGTTTGTCGTCTTTCGTGTCCCATTAAACACACCGTTGAGTTTGCGACAACATTATAGAGTACAGTAAGGTAATTATGCTTGCTGTAAGGGTCATCGATAAAATGATTTGTCAAGTAAGATTCCAATTTCTGTTGCTGTTGCTTGATGTCCCCGAAATCGATAAAAAATCGGCTACACATGTATCGCTCAAGTATTCGAATTTCGGCCATGTTTTCTGGGACGTAGTTTCGAACGATGAGATTGCAGTATTTGAGTAGGCCGCCCCCGCGAATCTCCTCCGGATTTCTGGTTGCGATAAGTTTATTGTCCAAGTGAAAAAGTGCCAATTTTATGTCTCCATAAACTGAAATCGCGACAACTGTTGGGAAGAAATTTGGCTTCATTGACACAGGTGACAGTTTATAAAAGCCAAGCAACGAATCCAGTCCAATCTGGAAAGAGTCAACTGAGAACTCGAACTGTCGTCTCATCGAATCCACAAATTTCAGTTCAACGTTCTTGCCATCTTTGTTGGTGAGCGAGATAAGCGACCAACTGTCGTTCTCAGTCGAGACTTTCACCATTTTCTGAACGTAAGCTTCTTTGAGAGTACAACTGCTCATTCGGCTCTTCGAGACCCCTTCCGGGAAAAAATTAAGCAGCGAATCAAGCACTACATTTTTTATTTGTTGAAGGTGAGAATGGCTTCGAATCTCAACGCCAAAAATCAAGTCAATGTCGTTGTACGAAAAGGACTTTTCCGTTGTTAAAATACAGCTGGCGGTACTGCCATTGAGGCGAATATCGCGAACTTTTAATCCTTCCTCTTTGAGTCCCCGCGAAACAACTTCTATGAGTTCTTTTAGCTGTACTTCTAAGGTTGGGAAGTTTCCTCGGCCATGAATCTCGACTACTTGATCAAGAACTTGGTCAAGACGAGCGACCTGCTCGAAGGTGAGTACTTGAGAACTATTTTGCTGGTCCATTCTGGTGGCGAACTTGGAATAATATTTGTAATGTGACAAATTTAGTTGAAAGATCAAGAGCGAATTTTTGGTTCCGCGGCAATGACAATCTCACACTCAGAGGATCGATTTAACAGCGAAATGAGCTGACTTAAAAATATGAGAGCAACATATGCCTCACTTTTCTGTACCTATCATAACAGCTGACTCTGATTGGCTGATAGTTTAAATCACCTGGCAACAAACAACTAAAAAATTACTAACGTGACAGAAAACATCAAAATAGATATCGCACCAACCAATCAGCGCTCGGTCTTGCCCACAACCCGCCTACGAAATCACTTCCGCTCGAGTGGTTACTTGCTATTCAAATTGAGCGAGGGTGAAAAAAGTTTTAAACACAGATTTATAATTTTTCCAAGGTCTAGTGGCCTACGTAAAAACTCTCAATGGAATAAAAGGTGTTATATTAAATCATAAATAACCAGTATTCCGGTTTATTTCAATATGAAAAACTTTCTAAATATCTATCGTGTTAGGAACTTTTGACATATTGAACGATGGATTGCGGAGTGTTGCGTAAGTTAGTTATACAGAAACCATCAAGGTAAACATCCCGTGACGTCACAAGTCTTGTTTTATCAGAAGTTCACATCGCACACAATTAACTGCAGCTTCTTTAAAATCGTACATTAGGTTACCAGTTCGATCTCAAGTATCAGGGTTTAAATTATTTTAGCTCGGAATTTCAAAATCAATGACTCGCAACGCATATTTTGAGTTGCCGAATTGAACAGTCTGAACTGATCGCTATAATATCAGTTGTTTGAGGATAAATTTTAATTAACTTTGTCTATTTCCAGAAGTTTTCGGAACAAACACGCGTTTTATAAATGTGTATTACGTCCTTTATAATATAATGCGCTGTCTGAATTAAAATAATTTTATGTTACATTTTTTATATATTCAACAGCATTGCCTATGTTTTTAAATAGCTTTTTTCCCAAATCACGCGTTTTGGTCTGACACTGTCTCTGACCTCGGGCAAATTATGGGTTTCATTATCCTCATACACTTCAAGAAACAGATCCAAAACTTTTACAAAGATTTCAGAGATATCGACAGTTACTAATCTGAGGACAGAAACATCAATCTACCAAGAATTTTCCTATTTATACAAGGGAAAAATTGTACGCGGAAGATAAGTGTTAGAAATGATAAAAATATTACCAATCTTGAAGCGTAACAATATTGTTAACTAAAAATTATCGAAAAATTATATTTCAGAAGCAATCGAGTTTGATCATAATTTATTATTTCTCATCTAGTTTCGAATCATACAAGTAGAGTACTGAACTATACAAGGACCGCTATTTGGGTGCAATCTAAATAATATCTTCACAATTTACATAATTGCTGATTAATACAAGATGAAGATGAAACTTAAAAATTCTTTTGATCAACTATTTTAAATATCTGGATTTTTGAAATAACCTAAATTATTTTGGTGTTAATGGAAAGCAAAAGTGAGACAAAACAAAATCAATACGACGCAAAGATTTCGTGGACGAGTTTCAAAGTCCATGCATTTTGTTAAAATTTAAAAAAAATAAAGGAGTAATATCTCGTCTTATTGGGGTCAAGCTAAATTAATTTAGAGAAAATAATTATATATACTAAGTTTTTGTTGCAAAGTAGTTAACCAAGTAACGATTACAAAAATATGTCAGAGGCAGATTTTGATTTGTGAGCAAACAAACGTTAATCTGGCAAAAAACACTGTATCGTCCCCAGATTCCAGTAGTAGGTTCCGCCCTTCCAAGTTTTGTTTTTTCTTGAAATACTTCAAAACCGAAAAGTTCACATAATTCGCAAAGTGAGTCCGCAAAAATATCAAGTCACCGAAGCTATCATTGAAAACTCTATATAAGAATGCAGTACATATTCTTGGCAATACAACTACACAAGTCAGCACCATCCAGGGTCTTTCAATTTTAGTACTCACTTATTCCATTGTATTTCCATTCCATATCTGCCATTTAGAACACTGAACACAGAAAACACTCTGTATCGTCCCCAGATTCCAGTAGTAGGTTCCACCCTTCCAAGTTTTGTTTTTTCTTGAAATACTTTTGTAATATTCCAAAACCGAAAAGTTCAGGAATTAGCATCGTAAATCCGCAAAAAAATCACATTTTAAAGCAAAAACGTCTAAGAATTATGTGCGATTATAATATGGAATCTAACGTCGCGGCCAACATATAAACAAGTAAATGACGCCATATCTTTGACCTTTAAACATGAAACGAGAATTTAAAAAAAGAGAAAACCTGACCTTGGGATAAGCATCAAAGGTCATATTTCTTCCAAAACTTGGAAACTTGATCATTAGTTTCGCGATTTCAGTTGAAAGAAGACAAACCAAAACTTCTATCGTTACTTTTTATATCGTAAATATAATTAATGCAGCAGTTATTCCACGGTCTGTTTATGGCTCTAAGACAAAACAACTATCTTTAGAACTGTGATTTATCAACGTAGATCTGACGACAAAGATATTTAAGTCCTTTTGAGCCTAAGTGGCCTATTGGAGCTGGTGCTTAAAGAGGAACTGGATGCTAAAATTGACTTATTATCGTTTAAATATCTAGGCACAATAGAACAACCATAGCCGAGCAGTACAGCAAAATTAAGGTTGTGTAACAAATCGACAAGAATTGATCGGCGGCTCAATATTGGAT
Organism: Palythoa caribaeorum; assembly: GCA_026546465.2. Taxonomy (NCBI): domain Eukaryota; kingdom Metazoa; phylum Cnidaria; class Anthozoa; order Zoantharia; family Sphenopidae; genus Palythoa; species Palythoa caribaeorum. The sequence continues at coordinate 6,199 of JAOCNB020041457.1, read as the reverse complement.
GTCAGCGGTTGTATATGACGTAGCCGTAGGCTACGATATTTAAAGCTTTCAAAATATGGTTGCAAGACAATAAAAAAGCGGAGAGTTTCAACCATACCAGTACGAACCAACATATACAAAGGGGGAACATTCCGACTTTTTGATTGTCGTGCAGCATATCATAACCTACGTCATATACAACCGCTGACATCAAATACTGAGCCGCCGATCAAATCTTGTCGATTTGCTACAAAACCTTAATTTTTTCTGAGCTGCTCGGCTAACACTTGAAAAAATATCATATAGTTGTTCTACCACACGCTTTTTTTTATAAGAACCAGTAAATTTTGCCGAGGCTTATTGTTCTTAATTCTTTTGGCGATTTCAGCCTCAATTTGTTCTTAATTAGTTCTTATTTCTGTGAGCGGTTTTTATTGAAGAAAAAACAAAATAAAACAAGGTATTGGAAAATGAAACGCCATGCGCCACATATGTAAATTTGTACATTTAGAGGCGAACTACCTTCATTGTTTGCGGAGCAGTCTTTACAGTTTTTATGTTTTATGCTGCATGCTAAGTCTTAGTGAATTTTATACCACAATTGGCACAAAAACTTTTCTAGTTATCAAGCCTCATCCTGAGCTTGTTCTTAAATTGTTCTTAAATTTTGGCAAATTTGAGCCTCGTTCGTATAAAGTTATTCTTATATTAAAAAAAGTGTGTACATATGTTAACGTAAACGGCAAATATATTCTCGAATTTAACAGCGGAACGGACATGCCTTTTCTAAAGTGGATCTCGAGTTGTCTTAAGGAATGATAAACATTTTTTTGTATCACAAACACAATACTCAATAGCTGAGGCGAATGCACGCGGCCGCAGTATAGAATTACTTATGATCTTCATGTTGTAACAACTTGTACTAGTAAATAGCTTAAGTGTGGTTTAGAATTTGTAACTGTCTGAAGAGTAATGTTCATTCTATCTCGTGTATCATTTTGTTAAATTTGTTCCTAAGCATATTGAAACGAGAATTCAACTTTTGTTTAGAATAAAGAATGTTGTTTTTTTTGCGTGACAACGGTGTAAAATTTCGCAGTGGAATTTTCCTTCTGCATGCTTGAACTTTAATTTTATCGATCTTGTTTTTTGCTGTTACTACCGGTCAAAGCCGAGTTTGATGTGTTAAATGGCATAGAGGCGCGTCAAAAAACGATTATAATCGTGGTCAATATTTATAAATTGAAGAAATCTTGCCACTTATTTTAGATCTGAGAGAATAAGAATTAGAGCAAAGCATCTGTTAACATCAACATGTCTTGAGTTAGAATAATCTGTTAAGTCAAGTAAAACAAAACGGCAATTTCTTGAACAGTTGCTAACTGAGGCAAATTATTTAATCATTCTTTGACCATAACTGACAACATAGTTGCGTAAATTTACGATCTTGTCCATTTCTGATAAGAGATGAAAGCTTTACAATAAAACGGTCAAATCTTTGAAAACGCTTGCTTGCGCTTAGATATTTATTGCTTTATCTTGCAAAAAAAACTAATGTTTTTAAAAATACCTTTCTTTGCAGCTCCGCAGATAGCCCATAACCTCGTGCACGATTAGACATTTTTTCGACTGTTTTGTTAAACAACTAAGACGTTATCTTTGGATGCTTGTTCGAACAAAAGTGTGCCCCGCCTGTGCTCTGAACGGCAAGGAAACGTCTAGGTTTTTTTAAACCCAAACTGTGACTTGCCGGAAATGCTTTTCATCACAACAGAATACTGTGTTTTTCCTTTCTATTGTAACCATGAAAAATGATACGCCGTTTCAATCACGACATTTTTTAAGTGACTCAATGTTTTTCCGTAACTTTGAAATGAGCGAAAATTTTAAACGTCGGTTATTTAGAATGTACATTTGCTTCGTGAGTGTTAACTGTTGATTTATCAGTGAACTCGCTGTTCTTACTCGTTGCTGTAAAATATAAGCGCTGTTTTTTCTTTTCTGTACATCTTGAATTTTAGCACCATATAAGGAGATGGTAGAGAGCTATCTGCCAACACCGTATCTTGTCTGAGATTACTTGATTGTTAATCTTTTAAGTACGTATTTCATTTTGCCAATCCTGTTCCCAAAACAAAAAAATTAATACACATGATGATCAGAAATTTGTGAAGATGTTTGGTCTTTTAGGTTTTAAAAGCTGAAATTGCAATTGATAAACGAGATTGTCATAACAGAGCTGTCGGTTGCCGTAGGCTATGCACAGGAAACCACTTATAGTTACAGCAAAAGGCAGGGAAATGTCAAAGCACCGTCTTTGCGTCAAGTAGTCAAAATCTATTATTGCAAAACAAACATGGATAAAGCGTTTAAAAATATGATTTGTCAATTGAAACTAAAACTAGCGCATAAGTACGAACTATGAGTCACAAACAGTTGAGATACACGCTACAAACACTAAAAGGTCTTACTTTGTTTAAAAAAGATAACTTTAACAACTTTATGCTTTTTTCCCTTTAATTTTGACAAATGGTGCTTGCATTTTAAAACAGTGCGGGGTTGACTTGTTTGCTAATTTTTCCTGCGGGCTTTGCACTCAAACAAAGCGACAAATGCCGGGATTTGGAGAGATTGATTTAAGGTTAATGCATTAAGATTGAAATCTCGTTTGATTGTTTTGTATCTGTGGGTGCCTTAGCTTAGATACATAAACAGTATCTGTTCGTAGCTTTCAAACTTTTGGGTTCTTAATGCGAACAAGAAAACTACCACGGATCAGCTTCTTTTGATGTGATTACTGCAAACTAATTAGATTTTGATAATTATTTGGAGTCATCTCAAAAAATATACGAGTTGATAAACAAGGAACAATTTTGGAAATTTTCGATGTTGAAAATACTACAGTCAAAACCTTACTACCAGCTCAGTGTTGTGTCTAAAAGAAATTTAAGAATTTTAACTGGTTTTACATTTTTTCCCTAAGAATAAAGGAAAAAAATTAAAATGAAGATGTAATATAAGTTTTGGCAAAAATTGAGAGATGTGCGCGTGAAGCCGTCTCAGTTTCGTACATTCGCCGTGTGCTTGCAAGAAGTATATCAAAATCTGTTTGTTTGTTTTTCAACTTCTCGGTATTCCATTCGGTTATTTCTGGCGTTTGCAAAGAATATAACATCTATTTAATCATCGAACATACTTGTTATGGTACCCATATTTATGATTTGAAGAACGGCTCGCAATAAAAATTTCATGCAATGAAAACGTCAGGTGCTCATGTCAGCATGAAAGACAGCAAACCTTTCAGATACAGCACTTGAAAAAATTTTGGTTTGGGGGAAAACGCAAATGTCAACAATTTCCCGAAAAAGAACTTTCCAAACATATAACACAGAGCAGGAATTGAAGTTTTTTTGAGCAGAGAGTTTTAACAGTACACACATTTCGAAAAAAACGATTGAAAAGCAACGAGTTTGCTAGAACAAAAGTTGAAAAACCATTACTTAGTTCACGTTTAAAAATAGTAAATGGGAATAATTAAGTTTGCTTGCCTTTCTCTGTGCTTCAGCACTCAATCCATACCCTCGAGGGCGAGCAGCCATTTTTATCTTCTGTGAATCAACGATTCAAACGCAGAACGAACCAGACGCCACAGCTCTCACACGAAAAGTGAGCGAGTTTTACAGATTACGAGAAAAGCATTAGTTCGGTCATTGAGGCGGATCCCATCTTTGGCTTCCAATTGGAGAGGTTTTTGAGGACCCATCATATTTGAAATATTTCATTATATTACCTTTATTTGAGGTATTGACCTAAGCTCTTTTATTATTCGTTAAAAAGTTAAATGTCAGTTAAGAATCGGTAATTCGACGCCTTTGTTTAAATCAACAAGATCTTGGCTTTTCTTTCGCTGCGAAGACTTGAAAAACTGCACCACCCAGTCTCTTGACCTCAAACAAACAAATTTCTGTTTTGTAAGGCGTATCAAAAAGAACAAAAATTGCACATTTCGAAAATAGTATTGAAAATATAACACAATTATGCAGCCTGTTGAGATTTTGTGACACGTTTATTTGTTCGTTTGCAAGAGGGAGTGATTCGACCGCTGGTTGTAAGAAATTTTAGGCACGAATTTTTGGCATTCTGCGATGACCCGCCAGTTACGGTTGAACGAAAAGCACGCGTTTAAACTTTTGCCTTATTTAGACAAGTGACTGGCATAAGCTGAGAATAGCGTTGTTTTGTGTTCGTTGCATTCGGTAGTCGAACATTTCGCCCTTCTGGAAAGTTCATGGCGTTTCCTAACCTATTTTGAATTCATATTTCAAATTTTCGGTATGGATATAATTTCTGTGAATTTTATTTGTAAAACATCTGTAAATCACAACAGAACCTGAGATAGGACGTGTCTGTATTTTTAAAAAAAGATCTTTGTTCCTTATATCAAGGTTCTATTGAGGTCATGTGTTGCGGGAGGCGTTAAAAATCAAATCTGTTTTGTTTTGCTTGGTTTCCCCTATTAGTGGATAAATGTTCGCTCGGCGAGACACTTTCTAGACAAGTAAATAAAGTTTATCATTACCATTATTAATATTACTATGCAGTAAAAATGTCTGGATGCGATATGTATAAGTTAGATAGCGCGCGTGTTACGTGACCTATCTGCATGACAGGATATTAATAAACTACTATTATGGCGAAGGCAGTATGTTCAAAGTAAAACTAAAGAATCACACTTTTAAACAAATAGTGTGATAAACTAGTAGTAACCACTGGTTAGAAAGTGCGGGCCTGTTAAGTAAAAACGAAATATATTGATACAGTCAAATGTTACTGGCAGATTATGACAAAACTTAATTTGAAAGCTCGAGCTGTGCTTAGTGAACTATTCTTCTTCTTATTATTATTATTATTTCAAGATTCATCTAAAAAATATTTACATTATCATTATTATTATTATATATTATTATCCTTATTGCATTATCGCATGGCTTCGAACCGTTTTATCTTTTGAGATTTTTCGATCAGTTCATGCATGGGTTAGGGGCACAAGAACATAAAATAAGAGACTCCCTTTTAAAAATGAAGTTTAACCCTAGAAGCCTCAAGGGAGGGGGGGGGGTAGTGTCGAACGGACCCGACCCCCCCCCTCCTCTCCATTTTTTTGGCATCAAATCTGAACGCCTTGACCAATTTCCAAAGGCTTTGCCACAACTGTTCCTTGATTCTTTGAATTATCATTATAGTTTTTTGGTCGTTCTTGGCCTGTCTATCTGACTATTTGTCTGTCTGTCTCGATCCCAAATTTACTTTCGCGTTTCCAGAGTCAGTTCGCTGTTCGGGTTCCCCTTGCACAAGAGGAACCTGGGCTCGAGACTGTTCCCATAGTTTCTTAAAACTCATAAGGCACGGAGATGCCGCCATCTTGATATTTCGTGGTGGAGCAATATTGGGAGCGAGTAAAGAATGGAAAGGAAGGGGGGAGGGGAGGAGCAAGCAGGCTAATACTTTCTCGGCAATGACGTCTTTGGTTTTGCTGTGCGATAGAACTTGTGGGTCTGAACTCAACACAAGGTTCGTTTTTGGGAGCAAGAGAAGAGTTAATCGAAATAACATCAGGCTTTTATGCCCATATACAATGGAGTTACAAACAATTATAACACTCGGCAGCACTACACTTACCATTGGAATCGCCTAGTATCGTTTTTATTCGTAAGTTATTCGTGTCATACCCATTGTCATATCCCGAGCGAATTTCTTTTCGTAATATTTATTACTCGGGCTTCGCAGAATGGCTGAGATAACTTAAGATTAAGCTTTCTTTCTAGTGTGTCGTTCAAGCACAACTCGCCGTCGCGCTAAAGCGCATGCGTTGTCAGCATAGAATGAGCCTTGGCAAAATTTACTGGTTTTTATATTAAAAAAGAGCGCGTGTTTGGGCTACGTAGACTGCTGCCTTTCTCAAGTGTATGGTAATAATTTTACAAGAGTAGATTAATTTAAATTAAGTAAACCGGATATATTATAAAACTCAAGGGACCGTGTACATAAAGGCGTATCGAAAGAATAATAGTTACAGACTTGGGATGGGTACAAACATACACATTAGTTTTGCTAATTTGTGGGAACCTCTTTCGCAGGATAGCTAGCCCCAGCAGAAGCTGGTACTCATTTTACCGACCTCGGGAGGATGGAAAGCTGAGTCAACTTTGGCGGAAAAGAA